>CM035809.1:24313454-24373454 GCA_020466095.1 Chlorops oryzae | reverse complement strand
GTGCGTGTGTGTGTGGTGTAATGGTGAGGCATTTCGGAAAATTGAGAGCGCACATATTTGTCTTCATATTATTTTTTCTCTCTCTCTCTCTCTCTATTTATTGAGAAAGTAAAAAAAAAAAAAAAATGGAAAAGGTTTTGACGTCAAACTTAAAGTATTTAAGGCATTTAAGCGTGAAATTTATTTTATATGTCATGAAAGAAATTTTGGGTGAAAAATTTTAAAGCATAGTTGGAGGCGTCTTGTTTTTGATTTGTCTTATTCCTCTTGTTCTTATTTCGAATTTTGAATTTTGATAGAAGCTCGACCTTCCAACTTCTATTGGTCCTCTCTATAACTCAAAAAATACACATTTTTCGTGGTCCTTTCACATTTTTCTTGGTCCTTTCTCAAAGGAAGAGAGAGAGAAAGCGTTGAAGGCTAACAAGAGGAATCAAATCACATCCTTCCATGCATTTTCATAAATAATATTTTCTCATTTCACTTATTCCTTTTTGAAAAAAAACAATACTCAACTGAAAACCACAAAAACTTCATTTTTTGAAGCATAATTTCAGGCTCGTTGCATTTGAAATGTCAAATAATTTTGTTCGAGAAAAAATAAAACAAAACAAAATGTCTAAACGGAAATTGAATTGGAAAAAAATTTGAGAAAAGTAAATTGGAAAATAACCTCAAGGATTTTAGAAGAGAAAAAGCCGAAGGGCAAACGAAAAAGTTATGAAAGAATCACAAGAACTGACAGAGGGGACGCAGGGGCAAATGACTGTTTTAGAAAATTCTCTTTCAAAAATAACAAAATTTAATAATTTTTTAAATGTTTTTTGTTTTATGTTTCGCTCCATTAAAAAGTCTTCGCCAGTGCTCGAACTCAATTTACTCGGAACATTTTACTTTCGAGTGTAGGTATATATTTTTCGCCTGTTTTTTTGGTCTCATTTTAATAAGTAACTTAAGCGCGTTCCAAGAATCTCATTTACGACTAACTTTGACCTATTTAAGTCAACGTAATTGTTGGACGATTATTTTCCGCCCCTTCTCTCGTAGCCTACCATCAATGCGTCACCATCTTTTGAGCGTTTCTTAGAAGGGCTCATTTTGTTCTAAATTCAAAGCCAAGGCACCTTCTCACGAAAACTGCTGCTGTCGACTTTTCCTTTATTTCCTTTTTCTCCAACGTTCCACATTTCTCCGGCTTACGTTTTTTGTTGTTTTTTTTTTTGACATGTGTCAAATAAAGGCGGAAATTTTGTGCTTGTCCTTACGAACTTCTTAAGTGATTATGTCGAGATCGTAAAGGGCGTTTTTTTTTTGGGCAAGGTCACATTTCTGTTCGGTGGTGTGTAGAGCAGGAAAATCATTTCAAACTCGATGCGTTTCAAGCTGACGACGTGTGTATATAACTCTTTAAAATTAAAATAGATTTTCATTGTATTTTTGAACGTTTATTTTTATAACATTTTCTTTGAAGAATTTTTTATTAATTTTTATTTATTAATTTTTTTTTTCTCTTTTCATTTTAGGTAAGTGAAGACATCCTTTCACTCGCATTGCGTCAAAATGAAGTAAGCACAAATTTTATTTATTTTATTATTTTACTCATGCACAAACATTATTTTTGGTTTTTTCTTTTTATTTTAATCTCTTTTGGGGGCGTGGCAGATCTTATTATGAACCACTTAGATCCTCTAAGCAGTCGCTTACGAAGAATATTCTTTCCAATAGGGTTGAAGGCTGTATTCCTTTGGGCTTCTTCACTTTTTGGTGGAGATGTTAACCCTCAAAACCACCCTCTAGGTACTCCTCTGAGCAATTTTTTAGTCCTTGCTTTGCCCAATTGAATCTTATTTAGAACCCTCAAAACCACTCCTCTGAGCACTCCAAACATAAGTTATGTTCTTTTATCCTCTATATTCCTCAATACATTGCTCGATTTAATGGAAAATAATCACTATGGAGTGGTCGTGATTGCTCTCCAAGTACTCCTTGACTACTTACAAAAACAAAACTTTCATAAGAAGAAAGAGAATTGGAGTTTTTACAGTCGTTGGATGGACGACTATTTTGCATTTAATTGAGCCCGATTCTAAATATTTCGGGAATTTTTCCCTATGGATTTGAAGAAAAGTCTCCCATTCTAAGCACATTAGGAAGGTATTATAAAGGGAGCAAGAATATCTAACATTCACTTAGAAGAGGGCTGAAAAATCGAACTACTCCCGTACTTTTCCCCGACTAGTCGTGAATATACCAAGACTAATTCTTCTTCAGTTTCCAAGTTATCAAGTTGACAAGTAGTCTTTAACATTGAATAATAACCCCTCCCACATTCAACTCCTACAAAAATGTACCCCTAGTGGCCCCATTTCTCTTCTCTTTAGATGGTCCCTTGATGTTCTTAGATCCACTTTTGACTCCATTCCTACAAAATCCGAGATGCTAGTCCATTATCGTGGACCCAACTCCACCTCCGCTTAGTCTAGGCTCCCTCCAATTTCTCTTCAGGGTGTGAGTCATTACTGCTGACCACATAAATAAACCCATTCATTCAATTCACATCTCAATGCATAAAATTTGGACATTTTGCAATCGTGTTATTGGAGTTCAATAACGAAGGATATCATATTACGACAAATATCCTGCTGCAATGTGGAGCCATAAAGTTTGCTATAAAAACTCGTCATTTCCATACGAGTATTCCTGTGTATGCTAATTACTTGGAATATTAATGAAATTGCTAGCAAAAATAGATGCGCTCTATACGAAGTTTTTATTGTCTGGCTGGGCAGCAGCAGCAGAAGCGCCATCAACAGCAGCAGCGGCTCTATTATAGTCAGCATTTATTCGTTTTAACCGCATTTCCAATGATTTGACATTTTGACATGCCCATAATTATCACTTTTTCCCCAGGAATGTGTGTGCTGTCGTCGTCCGTTGCACTATCAAAAAATTTGTCATGTTGACTAAGCTGTGGAAAGCGTGTCGTCCATCCCAGTCCATTCTATTATATTGCCATGCAATTTTAGATATTTTTTGCTTTTATTTTATTTTCATTGCAAATTCGTTCAAGTTAAATGTGTAGCTTTAATTTAGCTGTGTGTGTGTGTATTTGTGTTTTTATGCAGGCATTTATGGGCTGTGCGAATTGAAAGGGTAAAAGAGTGCAAACAATAAATTGCAGCATGGATCATTGCAGGATTTCATGAATTGTAATTAAAATTGTGGTTTCCTGTGTATATTATACAAAAATAAGTGTTGAAAAATTTTCATTGCATACCTTAAGGCGTTTTCATTAAAATTTTTCTCTTTTTCGCTCGAAAATCACCCTTCAATCTAAAGTCGTTACTTTTATTTTTTCTTTTTTTTATGCTCATTTGATTTTTTTCCATTCACCATAATTTTCAGGCCCAACGATAATCGCGTTCATATGTCAAAAAGCGAACGATATTCGCCTTTGTTTTTTATCGTCTCTCTATCTATCTCAATAAATCTCCATGTGTGTGCTGTGTGTGCGCCTTTTTCAGCAAAATCCAATTCGCTTTGCGTGTTTTCAAATTCTGCCCTCTGACATATGACAACTAACGAGCGGCATTGTTTGATGATGATGGCGATGGCGATGTTGATGTTGATGTTGATGATGACAATGATTAGATGCGATAATGCAAATGAGTATTGTGTGCGGATTTTGGTGTGATGACCTCACTGTCGTCCTGTGTATAGAGGTTATTTGCGAGCTATTTGACCCGCAAAATACAAAAAAATTGCACTGAAAAATTTTTGGTGGGTTGCAAGGCAGTTGTGCGTTGTGATTTGCTTTCTAATAAAGCATTTTCGGCAAAAATAAAAGGACGCACACACACAGACACACAGATTGCGCACTTTGTGTGCGCGCCGAATGAAATGAAGCGTATCACGTGAAGAAATAAAGCAAAACATAAATTGAGCCTCGCAATCTCTCACGCCCACACACACACATGCTAGACTCTATCTAACCACCAATTGGAGGACTGCCGGATTGCCTGATTTGCATATATATTGCATCTATGGTTTCGTCGGGATATTTGTCGCCAAATATACACAGGGCCCCCCCCAGTCCCACCACTTCTGGCCGCCTCTTCTCATCGAATTCTGTTTAGTCTAAACATCGATCTGTGTGTTTTTGCTGTGTGAAAATGTGTGTGAGATTCCCAATATGTGCTCAAAATGCGTTTTGATGTCCGTTCCTTTTTCCTTTTTTCGTCCTTTTTTATGGCATTTTCTTTGTTCACTTGAATAATTTTCTCTACTGCGAAATATGCAGAGATATAAGCGTGTATGTAGAGTGAGGGCAATGCCATTTTCCACACACACTTCTAAATGCGGGACGATGTGATCATGTTTTAGTGGAATGAAAGAGAGAGAGAGAGAAGGAGTGGAGAGAGAGAGAGAGGGATAGAGAGAGAGCGAGAGAGAGAGAGAGGAGAGAGAGAGAGAAAGAGGGAGAGAGAGACAGAGAGATAAAGAGAGATACAGGGATAAGAGAGAGAGAGCAAGGGAGAGCAAGGGAGAGCAAGGGAGAGCAAGGGAGAGCAAGGTAGAGCAAGGGAGAGCAAGGGTGAGCAAGGGAGGAGCAAGGGAGAGCAAGGGAGAGCAGGGGAGAGATAGAAAGACAGAGAGAGAGAGAGAGAGAGAGAGAGAAGAGAGAGAAAGAGAGAAAGAGAGAGAGGAAAAGAAAGAGAAAGGAAAAGAAAGAGAGAAAGAGAGAGACAGAGAGAGAAAGATAGGGAGAGAGAGAGGGAGAGAGATAGGGAGAGAGGATAGGGAGAGAGATAGGGAGAGAGGATAGGGAGAGAGATAGGGAGAGAGATAGGGAGAGAGATAGGGAGAGAGAGTGAGAGAGCGAGAGCGAGTGCGGTGGAGAGAGTGTGTGAGAGAGGAAGATTTAGAGAGGAAGATTTAGAGAAGGGAGATAGCGAAAGATGGACACCGTGGAGATAATGACAAATTGCGGTATTGGTAATTTGCATTTAGTTGGATTTGAAATTTGTGATTGCTTTCAAATGCTGATGTGAAAATAAATAGGGACTTTTAGTGTCCTTCGAAAACCAAAATTAAAAAAAAAAAAATCATAATCGTCAATCCTTTTTTGCAATCCTCGACATTGAGCTAAAAAATCGATTTCAATTGCTGCCTTTCTGCCATTTCCTCCTTCCGTTGCCACTTTTGGTCGCATTGTCCGTAATTAAATTGCTCAAAGATAACCAACAACAACAACAACAGACGACGACGACGATGACAAAAAAGACCTGCAAAGCTATTTACCTTATTTCCTGCGCTTTCCTTTCCCGGCCGACCCGGCGACTTCCTCTCCTTAGCGCATTATTTACCTGCACTCTAGGCCACAACACGGAAATTCCATCATGTTCCAACGTGCTTAACGGACAACTACAGCGCTTGACCACGTCCACACAAACGTACTTACTCTTATTTTTTTATTTTTTTTTTTTATTTGTTTTTTTGCTGACAATTTTTTTCGTCACCACGACTGTTGTGCGTGTTTCGGTGACATTTCGCTGAAAGCAAAAGCGCATTCAGTTGGGTTTAAATTGATCAGCGGCGGTTAAAAAGAGGTAACCGAGTGAAACCGAAATTAAATCAAAATACTTTTTATTATTTTGCATTGCGCTTTTCACGTTCCAAATTAATGGCCACTGCTTGTTGGTGACGACCAGTAGAATATAGTCAGTCGGCACGATCCCCTTTGGGCGAAGGAATTTTGTCTTTGTCTTTTCGGTCGGCGGTGATGATGATGATGGCGATGGCGGCCGCCACCACCCACCCAGCGCCCATTTATATTTTTCTCTGATGCGTGATTTTTGTTCATAAAAGCTTTCCAGCACACGATATGCTTAATGGCCTGATAAGTGCAATGGTCACTGGTTTTAAAATTGTTGGGGCGGCGTCGAACGTTCCCAACAGGATGTTATGTTTTAAACAGCTTTAATGGAGCATTTAGGGTGCATTTTTAAGATAATAAAACGAAGATAAGATTTGAAATGAGTCAAACGAATAGTTTATGTGTTTTCCCCTTAAAAATTAATGTCATTTAAAGGTTTTTCTTTTTCTTCCATTTGTTTTTTTTTTTGTTGTTGTTGTGTGATGAAAATGTGGTAAGTTCTCTAAACGACTTATTTATGGCGCCCAATGTGGGTCTGTGGTAAGTTCGTTTCCATTCGGGCTTAATTGAAAATTATTCCGTGTTCCTTTGTTATTCCCAAACTTCCGGTGAGGGTTTGAACCAAACCCCCACCCCCTTCGTACGCCACTTATCCATTGAATTAGTTTCCATTACTTTTCGTTAAAGAAATTCAATGAGGAAAAAGAAGAAGCCCTGAATAGTTGTTTCAGTAACAAATTTTTTCTTGCGTTTTAAAATTTTAATAAAAAAAATTTGGCGCCCAAGGTGGGGCCGAAAACTGTTTTTTAATTAAATTCTGTCTAAATGCTGCTGCTTGTAGTAGCTTTGAAGTAAAAATAAAACGGATTTTTTTAACAATTGCAATTAACAACAAAAATATACTTTAAAAAGGTCAAAATTCGCCTAAAAGTAGACTACAAAATTTCGAAATTTCACCATTTATGGAGCAACAATTATTTTTTGAATTTATGTACTTCATGCAAATGAAGTCGTGACGCAAACTAATTAAACTGATATCAATTCATTCGCCCTGCTTCCCGACATTCGTAATGTTGAACTAGAAAGGCTTGAAATTCTCACTTTCTCGCCTAATGTAGTGCTATAAAAATATTTCCAACAGAATTTCTTTTTTGCATTTCAACCAAACGAAAGTGCTATAAATCAAGTGGGCTGTTCAACTACCAAATGAGCCAAATAATTGAGCCTACTTTACGGCTTAAGTTCTCTCAACGTTCTTGCTTTTATTTTCCTCCAATATTTTTGTGCACTAAATTCACTTGACTGACGTCTGCAAAAAACAAACAAACAAAAAATAAAAATAAATAAATAAATGTAAAAACCCTCAAGACATTGTCATCGCACCGTTGCGCTCCTCCTTAAACTAGCTAAGAACAACGTGATATTCCTGAAGTGGCGAACAACGCAACAAATTGTGTTGAAATCGTTACGACACACACACACACAAACGGGAACGAATTTTCACACATTTCCCAGCAAAGAAAGACGTCAGTCATTCGGCACGTTTAGCGCGAGGAGCTTATTGGCCGCAGGTGAAAACAACGGCGGCAACGATAACACTAACCGAGATTTGATTGTATATACTGGCGACACACGCACATACGCACACACACACACACACACACATACATATATGCTCTGTATAAAGTCAAAAGTTTCCGAACTCTCACACTCGGAAGATATTCGAGCGCTTTGTTGAGTTAAAATCGCACGCGTGATTCATGGAAATCGGTGCTCACTGTTTCAATCGTTTCGATTGTTTCGATACCGAACTTAAGCTCTTGAAAGTATGCTATGATTTTTTTTTTCATTTTTTTATTGGAAGAAATTTAACTTCTAGAATTTCCTTACCACCTTCGGCGATTGTATTATATTTCATATCTCAACCACACACAAATAATTTCGGAGGAAAATTAGTTGACTTTGTCACGCAACATTTGGTTGTTTTTTTTTTTTTTTTTTTTGTTTTTTTTGGGGTAATTTTGCCTAACGACGATAACAAATTTATTTACTCGGAAGGGAGGGAGACCCTGTTTCGGTGTTCATTTTTATTCATTTGCATTCGAATTGTGTTGATATTCATTGGCAACAGAGTGCTTCGCTTTTGCACGTTTTGCTCGAGGCAATAAAGTTCTCTCATAGTGAAATGCCATTCGAACAAATGTCTGAGCGTTGGGCCTACTTAAAAGCTTGATTGTGTGATTTATGTCTCGATAGGAGTCACTTCGAAGTCACACGATTGTTTTACGACCGTATGTGTGCCTTTGGGTGGCCCTTAAACGTGTGTGTTATTGATACATATATTCTCCTCTATATTTTATTTTATTGCTTTAAGAGCAGAGCCTAGCTGCACAAATTCGCTTATGTTGTGATAGGAAAAAGGTATCAACTCAGAAGAAATTAACCCATAAAACAAAATCTTTATTGCATGGAAATTAAAATACAATTAAAAGTGAAATGGCGACCCCAAAAAAGGAATAATAATCTGTGCTTCGATTAAGGTTAAACCGGTCAAAATCTTAGAAATACGATGAGGCGCACCGAACAAATGGAGCGTAATTAAGGATTTCATGGAAAGGTGCTAATAAAAGTCTTTGAATCCTTTCTATAAGCTTTCAGCATTTCTTCAAGAGTTTCTCGTCACTGCTCGTAATGGGGGAATTCCGATGAAATCACCTTCAGGCATGAAAAATTGATTTGATTCAACTACGAAAATGTCCATTAAGAAAGCAATGAGGTCAGTATGGCAAAACTAGAGCACAAATAAAATTTTATAGCAGTAAGAAAGTGTTCTAAAAATGCTCTAATATGCTTTCCAGACGCACAACGAAATCTCGAGATTTCAGACAATTTTAGAACAAAGATATTTGAAGTCCAGGCTATTCCTATTTTGTTCTGAAATCCGGTGATTTCGTTCTAAGTCTGAAAAGAATATAAGGATTAAATTGAGTGATATTTTTTTCTGTCCAGGCCCGTAGAGAGAAATTTCTGGGTCTTAGGGTTTGTTTTTCCTTGGGTGGTCCTTCTCGCCATAAACAAAATATAAGACAAAATAGTGGATATCAGTGGGCCTTGGAAGAAATTTATGGGGTTTAATGTGTCTCGGGGTGTTTGAGAGGTTTATCTTAACATTTTCTCTTTCTTCTTGCAACCTCTATTTCGTCAAAGAAAATAAGGACAAATAGAGAAGAAAAGGTTCTTGCTATAATTATAGGTTTTATGGATACTCTTTATAAGTAATTATCATTTTTCTCATTCTGCTGGTCGTACAGAAAAACTCGGAGTTATGAAGAATATTATTTAAAAAGTCTTTGATCTTCGGAATATCCTCGTTTGAAAGAAGTCATCTATGATCCTTAACGTATTATTCTTCCAGTTTTTGTATCCAATGTTACTCTCTCTTCTCTCTCTCTCTCTCTTTCTCTCTCTCTCTCTCTTCTCTCTCTCTCCTCTTTCTCTCTCTCTTCTCTTTCTCTCTCTCTCTTTCTCTCTCTCTTTCTCTCTCTCTCTTTCTCTCTCTCTTTCTCTCTCTCTTTCTCTCTTCTTCTCTCTCTCTTCTTTCTCTCTCTCTCTCTTTCTCTCTCTCTCTTCTCTCTCTCTCTCTCTCTCTCTCTCTCTCTCTCTTTCTCTCTTCTCTCTTCTCTCTTCTTTCTCTCTTTCTCTCTTTCTCTCTCTTCTTCTCTTCTCTCTTTCTCTCTTTCTCTCTTTCTCTCTATCTTTCTCTCTCTCTATCTTTCTCTCTCTCTATCTTTCTCTCTCTCTTCGCTCTCTCCTCTCTCTCTTCTCTCTCTCTCTCTCTTTTCTCTTTTATAATCAATGACATGAAGAACATCTATTTCGCTAATGAATGGTAACGTCTCTCCTATGGAATCATAGTTCACTTTCGAAAAATAATGAAATAATAATTAAAAATAATGCTTATAAAATAGCTTCTCCTATTACAATAACTTCTCCTTTGTCAAATGAACCCCTCTTCGAAATGCCAGCAATCAACTTTATTTCAAAGAAAATGAAAAATTAAACAATTCAATTATGCATCTAATCATCACAGCAGCTCCACCGTCCATACACAAGGCAAAAAAAAAACGTAAAAATATTCTTTGAACAATTTCTATATAAGCATCGCTTGCCTGCCTCATCAGATCCATAATAATTGCTCAACATGAGCCCAAGCCAAAGTGACATCGTCATTGAGGCAGCCAGCCGTCCATGTTGTTCTGTTCCTTGTCCCTATTGCTGCCATTGCGCTCACGCCGATACATTCAATCAACGAGCGTGCACGATAGTTCAGGACACACGGAGAGAGCGAGGAAGTCGCCTTTTAACGTAGAAACTTGATTAATAATCTAGTTGAACGAAGAGGAGAACTATGACGGCTCGCGCGATGATGGCACATCAATAACAGTTTCGTCATCGAAGGGTTAGCACACGACCTCTGCATATGCCATGCAATGAATGCCATGCCTCAGCAGCAAATGTTGCAATATGAAAGATTTTTCTTTTCCCTCCATTTGGCTCATTTTGCTCGGCGAAAGTTAATTAAGACTGCAAAGAAATGACGTGATATGATGATATTACGCGTGTACACATCGAGAGTGCACGAGATGAGATTCCATTAAATAATATTTCAAACGCTAATTAAATCAAACTGTCAATTAAATAAGAAAATACGCAGCATTTCTGCAGTGCGAACCTGGGACCTGAACGGACGGATGCAGCTGATGCTGCATTCGAAGCCCAAGCCGAAGTTGAAACAATGTTTTAATGGAATTGTAGAAATAGCAACAACAACAACAACAACAATGGCAGTGACGACTGGCAGAGAATGGTCGACAATGTTGTGTAGTAATTGACTTGGTGGCCATACTAATTAAGTGACCTGCTTTTTTTCGCTTTCTCTCTCTCTCCTCACTTATTCTCGCATTTGTAATGGACTGTGCTGTGTGGTAGGGTAATTGTATTACGTTTCGCTTGATTGAATGATTTCTCCTCTCACTCACTCTTTCTCACTCTCTCCCTCTTTCTAAGTTTTTAATTTTGTTAAAAGGTTTTCTTGGAACGAAAAATTAAAAGGAAAAGCGCTGAAATGCGTTGGAAAATTGTTGATTTCAGAGGGAATTGAATTAAAATGGAATTGAATTTATTAATTAGAGGTCGAAAATGTGCTCCCTCTAAATGAATTAAAGGGAATAGTTTCGTTCTAGGTAAACTATTCATTACAATATCAATGGTGCAATTAGTGTTTTCTGTTCTTTTTCTTATGAGCAGTTGACATTTGAGACGGCTCTTCTCAATCAATGGCATATGTTATGCTTGAACTCTCTAGGGGGGCCTCTGCCTAATCTGATATTTTCTTAATTTTGAGTTTAAATTTTTAAACGGTTTCATTTTTTTGAACATGAAAGAAATTTTGAAATATTCTTAACCCTTTATAGTCCGATTTTTATGATTTTCATGCCGTGAATATCAAACTATTAACTTTAACTTTACTTTAATACATTAATTGTTACTCCTATCTGTTCATATCTCTGTGTAGTAACCAGTGGTTTATTTAGGGTTAATGCATCAAGAACTTTCTCGATTTTCTCCTTCTTTTTCGAGAATATATTCATACAGATTGATTTTTTTAGCTATCAAAATAACATTTTGACTGAGTCCGAGTGGAGCTTAACCCTTTGACTAATAAGGGCACATTTGTCCCAATCCATGCTAAATGATTTATAGTACAATTTAGACTTAAAATATTGCTATAAATCATTAAACTTATGTGGTTAAAAATTGTCCCTTAGGTGTTAAAGGGCTAAGAAAAAATTCTCCCTTAGGCGTTAAAGGGTTAAGAAAAAAATTCTCTCATATGCTTATTGGCAAAATACGCTCTCTACACTGAATGGTGTCCAATTTTTCCAATTTTTTTTTTTTTTATAAATCTCGATCATGTCCAAAAGGATCCTTAGCCCGGACAGCTGATCCACCAACTTTTTTCTAATGAACAGCTGTTTAAGTTTCTTACGCCATATTTTCCGGAAACTTATCTAAGAAAATCTATTGTTTTAAGTAAGTATATTGAAATATGAAATCTCATAAGGGATCATGAACAGCTGGTCAAACATCTGTGACACATGATCAATCAGCTGTTTAATATCAACAGCCATTTCGTTTG
This sequence comes from Chlorops oryzae, assembly GCA_020466095.1. Classification (NCBI taxonomy): domain Eukaryota; kingdom Metazoa; phylum Arthropoda; class Insecta; order Diptera; family Chloropidae; genus Chlorops; species Chlorops oryzae. The sequence continues at coordinate 24,361,599 of CM035809.1, read as the reverse complement.
CTTTCGTCTATTATTTTCGTCAAACATAATTTTTTGAATCGATTTAATCTCCCCCATTTCATCATTATTTCGTCTAATAATGTATTAACCCCTTATAGCATACGAACCTATTGTTTATATTTTTTTAAATATCAGGCATCAAAGGGTTAATAAAATCATTTATTGCAAAATAAAAAATTTCTTAAACTTATCGAATTTATCATACATTAAAGGGTTAATAAATCCATTTACCGCATAAAAATTTGTTGTTAAAGGGTTAATAAATCCATTTACTGCATAAAAAATTGTTTTTAAAGGGTTAATAAAATCCCTTTACTGCATTAAAAATTGTTTTTAAAGGGTTAATAAATCCATTTACTGCATAAAAATTTGTTTTAAACGGTTAATAAATCACTTTTATACACTTCTTTAACCCATTTTTGACCGACAACAACAAATTTGCATTAATTATGTGCCTTAAAAGATACAGTCGGCAAAAAATGGGTTAATATATCATGTATGAAAGAGCTTAAATTGAATTTGGGATCCAATCCAATGGGATGCAATCCTCTGAAATTCACCATCCTTGTTCGCCCAGTCTTCTATTGTCGCGCGACCTTCCATTGTGTTTATGGCTACAGTGGCGTCGTCACCTGCCAATGAGAGACAAAATAAAGGCATAACACTTAATGAAGGTTTGTGTTATTTCTTATTTTTTTCTTTTTTGTCCTTTTTTCGTATCGAATTTTTGGCAGAGAATAATCCGAAGAAATAGAAAGTGTGAGCCCCGAACATGTCCTGAAATGCAATTAGCAGTTATTGATACCGAGAGGTGCACCCACCCACAAACACACACACACACACACACGTATCTATACACAGAGCAACCATTGATGTCAGCCATGTTAGCTGCATTGAAGTGACATCGACAAGACACAATGACTAAAGCGGACTCAAGCCATCAACTGTTGACTAGTTTGATAGAATTTTCTATTAACACGAGGACCGAACAAGGACGAGAAAATCGATACAATGCTTTTAGTTGGCACTTTTCTTTCTTCTTTTTTTCCTTTTTTTTAAATTTATTTTCTCGCCTTTTAGATTTTTTTTTTTTTTTGGTTTTTTGTGGCCGCTCAACGCACATCGATACTTTTGCGCTGGGAGACTGGACGAGAAGCTCTCAACAAAATTGACTGAAGTGCATGCAAAATTCAATTGTTTCGCTCGCCTTCACATTTTAGCAGGACTTTTTTTCATTTATTTTTGTTATTTTTTTTTTTTTTATTTTTTTTTTTTGTGGAAATTTTCTTTTTTTCTCTTTTTGCGCTTTTCTATAATGGAAAAGCAAACAGTGAAACACAAAAAACATTTCTGTCAGCATTAGTTTGGAGCGAAGTGCTTTTTTCTCTCGCAATTTTTTTTTTTTTTTGGTATTAGGATCACAGTTGCTGGATGTTGCTGTTGTTTGTTTAGTGCTGCTCGAATGTGTTGCATGTTGCCATCGTCGTCGCATGTGCCATTGGAAAATTGTAATTAAGTTAGCTCGGATTTTAAGTTCGTTTCGTGGAAATATGCTTTCTAAAAGCCTAAAATTTAATTATAAACGCCTTGCGTGATTTTTCATTTGAAAGCGGCGAGCATAAGCAACGCTAAAAGGACATTAAACATATGTTGGTCCTTATTGGGACATGAAAATAAATTGATAGATCGAGTAGAGTAGAGTAGAGGGACATTGGATTATATTTTTTATTGAATGAAAATTATAGAAATATAGTTGGCCTTGGGTGGTGGGGTGGGTTTTCTTTCAATAAAATGGTAGAAAATATATAAATATATGGCAAATGGTAGAGGTAAATGAAGTTGAGTTAATTGCTCTCCTTTATTTGGATCTAAGGAGTCAATAAGGCACGCTTTAGAAATCGAATCCCCATAAAAAAAAATTTGAAATAGCTTAGATTTCTATTGAACTAACTTTGATTCCGAAATTTTTATGGGGATTCAATTTCTAGAGCAATTCCTGAATATGTCCTTTTGCGTCTATTGTCGTTAGAAGATATCCTTTAATATAATCCATTTCTTTCAGAGATATCCATAATTTGAAGGCTCCTCTTCTTTCCACGTATCAAAAGAGCAAAAATTGCCTGCTTTTTGTTAACCAAAGGTTTGTTTTTTTTTCAAGAAGCTGTCAGGCATGCTCTAAAAAACAAATCCGAATATAAAAAATCGAAATCAATAAGATTTTAATTTTAAGGAAATCGATTTCTAGAGCCGTTCATATTACGCGACAAATAACCGGGGATAAAGTTGGTGTGAAGAGAAAAAAAACGCTCTCATCGTGCCATAAAAACAACTCTGTCGCTGCTGATTTCTCGCCTAATATGAATTGAAAGAAATGTCTCTGAAAATCCGAGTAAATCTATTTCTAGAGTCTATTATACTGGGAAATTCGATTGTGCGACATAAAATATTTAAATAGCACCAAAAAGTATGACTTGATGTATCAAAAAATTCTACTTTCCATAATTTTGTACAGGAGCGATTCTATGGTAAAATGGCCTCACAGATACTCACAGATCCCTTTTGAGCAGCTATCATACACTTTCTGTGCCCAAATGCTCTCAAAACTTTCCGTCCTTAAGGATCAGATTGTTTTTTCATTGTAAATACTATGGCCAAAACTGTGATAGTGACTAGATTGACCTTCACAGTGGAATTACCCATAGTGAGCTTAGGCACAACTTTTATAAACCTTCCCAACTGCTTACAGCTTTACTAAGAGTGAATATTTTTCTTTTTTGCAAAAATCAAACCTTTCGCACAATAGAAAATTTTTTATTATTCAAATGCACACTTTTAGGCGTTGAAAAATTGATCTTTTTTTACTAATTTCCTACTTTAACTGCAAAAAATATTCGCAAAGAAGACTCCAACCTGAAGTAATAGCATAATGCTTCGACCCAAGTTGGATCAGCTCTCGAAAATGGGCAACTTTACAAAGTATAAAAATTTCATTGCCTACTTCTAGGCATTCCGAGTCAAGTATCAATAAAAATCCTTTTTTAAGCGCGCGTTTAACAACCTCAAAGAAAAAAATTGCAAATCAATGAGGCAATCGAAGGTTCCTTGTCGCCATTCGATTTGTTTATTCTCCTGAGAAGGGTGTAATAAATTTTCATATTTGAATATTTATTGATTTATTAACGATATTCATAATGTATATTCTTTTCGGTTTATGACATCAAAATCGTTTCGTCCTGCACGAAAGGCGGAACGCGACACGTCTTTCGCGTGTGTAAACAAAACAATTTTTTTTATAATTTTCCAGCCTCTCTCATGCCAGTTTTCTTTCTCTCTCTCTCTCTCTCTCTGCGCGATATAAAATAACACTTTCCTCATGAGCTTTTTCGTGAAACATTAACATTTTCCGCACGATTTTGCACTAAAAATGGATTTTAATGCGTTTTCTCAGAGGCGTTTTTCATTTTTCTCGCTAGCTAGCATTGGCTTCGATTACGAGAACAATAAAAATCGAACATGGAAAAGCGTTTTCGCATTTTTTTTTTTTTCTCTTTTATGTTCTGTGAAAATTAATAAATAATGAAGGAAGTCACTTTGCATGTATAACGAGAATTTTGTTTCATTCTTTTATTTTTTATTTTTTCGCTGCGATTCAATGGTATTCAATTTCCCTGTTTTCTCATTTTCCGATCATTCTTAACCCTTCTTGTCTTCTGTTTATTTGTTTGTTTGTTTTCTTGATTCGCTTATTTCCACACAACAGCAAAAAATTCGTTTTTATTAAGTATTTCAGCTGCGTAATTTTTTAATATATTTTCCAACTGAAATCCTTTTTGAATTTTAAGGGATTTTAATGAACTTTCCTTTTTAATTTCTCTTAAGTACGCCATCGAATCGTTTTTCTTCGTTTCTCCGTGTCCCACTCGCAGCCATGCCACTTAAAAGAAAACGCCTTTCAAGTAGAGTATTTATTATTATTGAGATGGGGGAGACTCAAAGTGGGTCTATTGTGCTATTCAAGTAGGGTAAATCACATGAAAGTAATTTTAACAAATTCGCCATTTTGTATTTCTTGGAGTTCGTTTCCGGTTCGGGGCAGAGATTTGTTTGTAAATCAATTTCGGTGAAAAAAGGAGAAATTCTGATGTACCTACATTGATTTCTCGACCCAAAAATGAAATTAATTTGAATTATTACGAACTTTAAGGAAAAGTTTTGTACGCTACTCAATTATTTAGGGACCTCTCCGGAAGTTAATGGGAACCATTCCAGGAAGTTGATCGAATTTTATAATTTTGGGCGAAAAGAGGTTTTTTCTTAATACGGGAGAATCGATTCCAATGTTAGAAATATAAAAATATAACTAAAAATAATAAATAAAAAAATTCGTTGCCTACTTTTAGGAACTTCGAAATTAAAATATTTTCCTTTTAAGTCCTTTCTTTTGCTGCAGAGTAGAGAAAAGATAGATTTTGATTGCTTCTTACATCAAAGAGGATAATTTTATAATATTAATAGAAACAATGGCATACTTTTTGGCGAAATTCGATCAATTTTTCAAAACGGATTGAGTATTTTTGTATAACAAAAAGGAACTGGTATTGGATCGTTTTTAGAAACTATTATAAAATCCATATAGCGATAAATAAAAAATTTAATTGCCTACTTTTAGGATTTTCAAAACAAAAGTGTTCCTAATGATCTTTCTGTCGCCTTGAATTGGAGAGAACGCACAGATTATAATTTCTTCTTGCCCAAATGTCATATGAATGTTTTGTTTAGCATACTTTTAGGCGCTTAAAGCCGATTTCGCTTGATATTGTTTTAAAGAAAGACATTTATTTTAGTATCAAATTCAAAACAAATTATCTCAGCACCTTCAGAGAAATTAGCTTAAATTTACGTATAAAATTGCACTGCTTGACGTCATGAACGATTTTATTATTCACCGCGGTGATATGTCCTCTCTCACCCCTCTCTCTCTCTTTCTCTCTCACTCTCACTCCCGCTCTCGCTGTTTCTGTGGAATCAACTGTGTGTGCCAGTTTCCTCCCCATTTTCTTAACGCATTCAACTCAGCTGGGCATTCTTCTTTCCAAACAAAACTAATCCGCTAATTAAATGCTCATTCCGTAGCCTAAATTCGCCAGCTTTATTTACACATTTTCTCACTCAACTGCGCTTTCACTGCTTTACCTCAAAGGCTGAGACCATTGCAAAAAAAAAACATCTTTTGCGCAATGACTTCACGCTTTTTCTATACCCCCCACCACCACCACAGCATTCATATAACACCTCAATAAAATAAAGGCACATGGTGACGAAGAACGTAGAAAAAATGATGATGAACGAAGGGGGAGGGATAGAAATGCCATCGAAATTTCCTTTTAATTAAGAACACAAATGCCATTTAAGTGGAAACGTAAACAACAACAACAACAAAAATTCTCTTTTATGGCATTTTCTTTGGGTTTTCTTTGTGAGCTAAAGTACATAATTCTCAATCATCATGATCCCGAAATAGAAAGGGATTGAAGAAAGAAAAAAAGGGGTCACATTTTTTTTCTTAGTTTGGTATAAGTATATGTATATCGAATACTTAAATATACCTACAAAGAACAATTTGCGTCATTTAATTATCTACTTTCATTATTATTATTATTTTTTTTTTTGCCTGCGGGCGCGGTCTATCTATTAAAAGCGGTTTCGATTGAAAGGTAATAAAATAAAATAATTCAACTGACCGTATTTTAATTAATATATAATATATTATATCCTGTTAATGGAAGAGGCTAATTAATACTTCATGGCATATTTTCAGGCTTTAATGAATTCTGGAAAATGATCTACAATTGTTAGCTTCGGTATGGTATAAAGTGATTGTAATTGTTTTAAATTGAAGGCTCTTTAAGCTCAACCAATAATTAAGTACTTTGAAAGAAAAAAAAAGGCATACTTTTGAGCGCCTTTAAAGTAGCTAGGTAATTTACTTTCTAGTTATTATGAAAAAAAAAACAAGACAAGGAAGATTTAGTAGCAGTCTGTTAAATGGTTTAATGCTAAAGAGAAGAAATAATTAGCCTATTTTTAGGTGTTGTATTGATTAAAATCCTTTGAGGTCCGATAGTGCATAGATTTAGAAGAACTGGGTGCGGTTTTTTTTATTTCTAAAGACCATAATGGCTTTTGAAGAAAATTTGAAAGTTCATATTAAAGTGAGTTAATTTTTGTTGCATACTTTTAGGCGGTTAAGATAGTTAAATTTTTCTGAAATAATGTTATACTCTTACTTTTGAGTTCTTTGAAATATCCGATTAATTTATTTCAAAATAAAGCTTTTTAGTGCATATTTTAAGGAGGAAAATTATTGTTTTTTAATGTCCTCTGCTTCTTAAAGACTATTTTCGTATAATCTTTTGACTGATGTGTTTACAGATAAAAGAGAATGTTTTTACACGAAATGAGGTCATCCAATTAAATGGGCTCATGTATGAATACATTGAGGGATTTCTTTGTAACTTGTCATGGATAATGAGAATATCCTTAGCTATTTTGATCAATAACTGTCATGTCGAGTGCGTCGAACATCAATAAGAAAACCGTTTTACACCAAAGTAAACAATATTTCTCTTTAATGACGACGTTAAGACTAAACACATTTTATTGTCGAAGAAAATATCCTTTGTCGTCCTTGGCGAGCGAATGGTGTTTTTGTTTTCCTTCCATTATTTTGAAGTTATTTCATGTTTTCGTATTTTTATTTATTTATAGTATTTTTTGAAGAGTAATTTTTCTTGGTTTTTTTTTTTTTTTTTTTGATTATGTTTTTATTTTTCTCTTACCACACTCTTGTCCAGGTGCTTGTTTCTGTTTTTGTTTTCCTTTGGTATTCCATCATTAGTGAAGACTTATCCATTAGGATTTGCTTTTATCCAACAGACATTGCAGTTGTGTCCAAGGAGAGCTTATCAGATCGGGTCTTGTCTTCATGTTCTTTCGTTCGTTCAGTTCAGTTCAATCATTCATTCTTTCATTCATTTATTCAATCATTCTAATGAAGTAAACATCATTCCTTCATCCATTCATGAGGTGACCATGTCTTTTTGGGGTTTCCCCCCCTGCAAACTGTCTTTCTCTCTTCTCTGAATAATGTTTTCTCTGCATTATTGTTGAAAATTTTTTCTTGCGTCCTTTCCATAAAAGGAAGATTACAAAGAAAATACGTACGGCCACATTATTCATATACGCCAAGAGCTTTATAGACGGATGAGAGCATAAATAAATACGAAACGAAGTAAATTTTCATGGAACTTTCATACAGAAAAGTAGATTGACAGGAAGCAGGAAAACAATTTTGTTTTGTTCTTTATTTTCTCTATCTGTCTTTCTCTTTCTCTCTATCTTTTCCCTTCAACCTACGTACACGTGTTGTGCCATTTCCCACGCAAACTGAATGTGTAAACAATCGAAGGACAATCTATAGAAGAACAAAAAAAAAAATCGAGAAAATTTTGGACTCAATTTTCGAGAAAAACCGCACGATGGAAAACGAGCACAAATACGTGATTGAATATCCTTATATATCCGACCGACCTCCTCGGGTTTTTCCCGATATTTTCGAACCTTCTTCGATTGCTCTTTTTAATTGAATTGCCTGAAAGTGATACTCGCCGGGCAGTTCAGTTCAGTTCAATCGAGAAAAAATCCTTCTTGGAAAAATATTTTTCGGTTTTGTTGTAGTTTGACGTTCATTTTCTGCCCTCACTCACTACTCCCCTCAAACTTTTGTCAATAATGCTGAAGTTGATGTATTGAATGACAGTTTCAAAAAACCCATTTATTTGGGTAAATAAACACGAGTGTGATTTTAGGCGAACAGAAGGAAGTAATATGAGCAGCGAGCACTCCTGTGTTGGTAAAAGGATATATTGATTATGTCGGCCTGCACTATCTACGCTAATGTGTTTGACTTTGAGTACTAAGGCAGCGATTTTCGATTGATGTTTTGGGGTGAATTTTTTATGATATCAACTTTTCCAAAAAAAAACAATCGAAAATACCTACATAAATCGGAAATAATGTGTTTGTTAATATCTCAAAAAGATACACTTTTTGATTTTGATAAAAATATTTTGGTGGAAGATAATAGAGGTTTTTTTAGAGGTTGTTTCGAAACAGCCAATAAGAATACACTGACAATTTTTTTTTTAATTTAAATATTTTCTTTTTTATGCAAAGATTTTCCTGTGTGTGAAATTTAAAAGGGATTTTTTGAGGTTCCTTGAATTATTATATAATTGAAAAAAAAAAAACATTTCAGCATTCTCTTTCCTCAGGGTAAATCGTTATTGAGATGGACTCTTTTCCGCTCTTTTTGAAGTCCTTGAAAATCACCATTCATTTAGGTTCGTTAATATGTAAAATGGCACATCTGGCACATCACCTTGAATATATCTTGTTTTTGATGTCTTTATTTTTGGTTGGATTTTTCAGTGAATTTCCGTCAAAACTTCTAGTAAAAAATCAAAAATCCCAATCAAAATAAAATCAGGTTTCCCAAAATTCGAATTTAAACACCTCTAATTACACTGTGCTCGAATTTGGTACTTTTTTTTACCGACAACATGGAGACATATCTGGTAAACATAATTGGAGGGCGCTGAATTCAGTCCCATCAACCGTTTTTCTAGATTGGCTCTAGTTTTTCAGATATCGCGGTTTAAATATTGTGACTAACTTCATTAAAATTTATATTTATTTATGACAGAATAATGACGATAACGTTAATTACTTGTATTTAGTAGAATTCCTGTCCAAAACTTCGCTGCAATCCCAACGGTTGTTGGTATTTTATAAGTGCTTCTTTCAATTTTATTCCCATTTGTTTAAAAAAAAATTGAAGCATACTTTTAGGGGAAGTGAAACTGTTGAAATTCGATTTTTTTTATAATATATTTATTTTTTTTTCAAATTTAAAGAAACAGTTCTCAAAAAGAACTTTAAGATTGTTTAACAAAACGGGTTAATGGGAAAGCATAGGACTAGGAACCGAGAGTTCTTGAAGTTCAAGGCCCAAAAAAGTTTAATCGAAATAATTTTTTTTTTTATTTCGGATTTTTTCTTAAGTTTCGGGTTCATCCGAAAAAAAGAAATTTATTTCTATTATACTTTTTTGGGCTTTGAATTTCAGGACTCTTGGTTCCTAGTCATATGCTTTCCCATTATGCAGTCTTTTCAAATATAAAAACGGGTCCCAAAATCGAAATAAATTTTTTGAGTAAGTAAAATTTTTAAGTAAAGAACAAAATTATGCTTGCATACTTTAGGGATTCACCTTTAAACGCGAAAATCTCCGTTAACTGAACCAATCCCAAAAAATCAATATCACTATTGTATTCAGCGCATTTGACTTAATATTTCTAGATATGAAAGCCGTCTGTCGGTTTTTTGAACTAGCACAGTGTTATTTTATTTAAAAAAATTTAACAAAATAGGTTTACGCATTCAAATCTTTAATTTGGAGGCTCCAAAAGTCGAAAAAGTCTTTGGGACGATGGCGATTTAATCTAGAGTCTGTGACTTTTCAAGCTCGAATCATACTTTAAGCCTACTCTTGCTCTTCAATCGAGCTCTTCTGTCCGCTTGTTTCATAACTCAATCCGATTGTGTGAAAGAAATTCATTGTTCACCCACTTTCGCTAGAAACAAAAAATAAAGAAATTCATTTAATTTTCCATCTCAATCTATGGAATTACAAACAACTACCTTTCGAATGCGACAACCACAAATAACAGATATTTATCAAAAAAAAAAAAAGAATATAAAAAAAGCAATAAAATGAGCTGCAATCAAAGAAATTTCTTATCTTCCTTTTTTCTTTCTTTCTGCTCTTGTTCGCTTCGTTTCGATTCGATTTCGTTTTTTGGTTACAAATTTTCCCATGGAATTTTCTAGCCGGTAAACTGTGATTTGCTGCAGCACTGCTCCCATTAGCATTGCCACTTTTCGACTCTTCTTTTTCCTAGTTTTTTTTCCTTTATTTTTATCTCAATATATATATATTTTGTTTTTTCTTCTTTCTTCACCAATTTGCAGCGAAAATGCGGAAAATTGGCCCCAACGAGCTTCGCGTACCGTAATCAGTTTCGCCACTTTAAGTGGTTCAACATGATTTTCCATTGCTCGTTTCATGGTTGCGAGAGCGCACTTGTTGCACATCGCTTGCTTTTCTTTTTTCATTGCATTTCATTTTTTTTTTTTTATAAAATCGAAAAAGGCATTTAAAATATTTAAATTGAGCACCTTAAAATATGCATTAAAATATTTTGAATATTTATTCATCTTTTATATTGATTTGAAAGAATCCTGCAAGTCTTGACAGGCTTTTAAAGTGATGTGAGGATATTCTTAAAGCTTTAAAATTCAATTTCATTCAAAAGTATTGAAATTTATCACCTAAAAGTATGCAGAGAAACATAAAGAATACAGCCCGGTAGTGAGAAATCTGTTCATTCTTGTAGATATGTCCATTAAAACATTTTGTAATCCATTTAATTCCAAGACAATAATCTCAAAACCTAAGAAAAAAATTGGAATATAAATTCAGAACAGGAGGAATCCCCTATTAAGGGTCTTGCCGGCCACCTGAAAGTAGTTTTAAAGCTTCAATGGTTTTTCTATAGTTACTAACTAAAATCACTCTAGATACCGCGTCTAAGGTTTCTTAAGCGCAGTGTCCTTGATATATCCTTGAAAAATTCTTTCTATTAAGTCCTTTTTCAAATCCTTATATCTCAAAAACTAATAAAGATAGAAAAATTAAATACACGGCAATTGATAGCTAATAAAACAATAAATCAGAAACAATTTTTATTAAATTTTACACTGAGCAAAATTTTTTCGCAAAAAAGAAAGTAAAAATTAATAATTTTTTTCAGTGTAATCCGTTTTCCCGCCACTCTCCAGCTACGGCGACTGAAAGCTAATAAAACAATGAATTAGATTTACACTGAGAAAAATTTTTTCTTAAAAAAGAAAACAAAAATTAAATAATTTTTTTCAGTGTTATCCCGTTTTCCCGCCACTCTCCAGCTACGGCAACTGAAAGCTAATAAAACAATCAATTCGATTTACACTGAGAAAAATTTTTTCTTAAAAAAGAAAACAAAAATTTAATAATTTTTTTCAGTGTACTCCCGTTTTCCCGCCACTCTCTAGCTAATTTCAAAAAATACCTCTGAGTATCAACATTCAATAAAAAAAATGTTTTGGATGGAACTGTCGAGGAACTTGTATGGATAACTAAGCAAAAAAATCAATATTTTTTATAACAATTAAATGGACCTGTTCAGGTACAGAGATTTTAAATGGGTTAAACAATGAATTTGAAAGTCTCTTGGATCTTCTTTGACCCTTTATTTAGCTAGCTGTGTCAGGAAAGGCATAAAAATTGAAATGTTGCATACCTTTAGGTGCTCAATTTATATATATTTCCCGTTGTCCTAGTAATAAAATAATTTGAACTTTCCAAATTCCATTTCATCAAGAAAGAGTTCATTCTGCGATGCAGTAATTTCTTTAATTTCGAAATCAAATCCGTCTCAATTAAGTTTCCTCTTATTTCTTTCTTTTTTAATTGTTTTTCTTTTCCTCGGAATCCAATCAAATTTTCTCACTTGAATCCATTTTTCTTTTTCTTTCAAAAAGAAAAAAACGTCACTTCAAGTAGGTATTTAAATTAAATGGAGGAAAATGAAATGGCTTTTTAAGTGAAATTGATACTTTTCCTTTGCAAAGGTGATAATTAATTTAAACATACATACGTAAAGGATCTTTGCTATACACACACGTTCATACATAAGAAGCATACGCATACGGTATGAGAACACATGTATGCAGTCACGTTTGAATGTTTCCAGCGATTAAAATCACTGTCAAGTAAAACAAAACCAATGAAAAACGCCGAAGAAAATGTAAAATTGAAAAGCACTAAACCTTTTACACATGTCGAAGCTATTCGTGCATACATACGAGCATGCCACACGAGCATACACATACCTGCATACGCGCAAAGTCATGCATATGCATGTGGACGCATGCGATGGCAACATAAATTTTCTTTTATGCTTTGCTTGTGTGTGTGAGTGCACGGGATTTGGCATTGAAGACTTAAAATACCAATTTATTGATACCTGTTCTCAGAGCGTTTACAAGCAGCAGCCGCACTCGGAGGATCCTGTAGCTGTCGCTGTCGCTGCTGCAGCATAAAAATCTCCATGCATATCCATGAGATGATTCTTACATATTCAATGGCAATACGGATAGTTCTTATTCTCGTTTCAACGTTTCTACGTTTTCCGATTTACATTTTCCTTTTTATTTTTTCAATTTTTTTTTTTTATTTCTTTATATTTTTGCTTTTATTTTTTTATTCGTTTTTTTTTTTTTTTTTTGAGTTTCTGATTTGCAATTCACAATTCGCACTTGACATGCACATGAGCACAGTAGTGTATCTTCTTGGTCTTCTTCTTGTTCGTTTTTTTCCTCCCTGCGATTAATGACACACTTTCCTCGCTGTACGTTCGATCGGAATTTTGGTCGATATCCTCGAGAACTGTGTTGGGCTTAACTGCCTTATTTTTTTTGCTTCTCGCATATATATCGGGGCTATAAATCTGAGCTTTTAGCATATAATATTTGATGAGCTGAGCAGGCAAAACAACAGGGGAAAAAATAAAGATAAAAACTGAAGATATTGTTCTTTTTTTTACACTCTGAGTTCGAGTGCGTGTGTTTGGGTGTGTGGTCGGGTGTGTTGAGGACCTTGTCGTATATGCATAAAAAAATCCATAAATAAATACAGTAACTAATGTGCATTTTTTTTGGTTTTTCATGGGAAAGGTCAAAGTGAAGTGTCTTAAAGTCGAAGCAGAAGATGAAATACGTTCATCAGTTGAGGTCAAATGTGAGGAGAAGGATCAGGGATAAAATATTTGACTTTTCTGACAGCAAAAAATAAATTGAAACTTGGAATTTTTGGCTCAAAATTTGAATGTTTTGGGAAAGTCGGAGGAAGTTGAAGGAAGTTGAAGGAAGTTGAGGAAGTTGAGGAAGTTGAAGTTGAAGGAAGTTGAAGGAAGTTGAAGGAAGTTGAAGGAAGTTGAAGGAAGTTGAAGGAAGTTGAGGAAGTTGAAGGAAGTTGGAGGAAGTTGAAGGAAGTTGAAGGAAGTTGAAGGAAGTTGAAGGAAGTTGAAGGAAGTTAAGGAAGTTAAAGGAAGTTGAGGAAGTTGAGGAAGTTGAAGGAAGTTGAAGGAAGTTGAGGAAGTTGAAGGAATGAGAAGTTGGAGGAAGTGAGAGTGGAGAAGTTGAAGGAAGTTGAGAGTTGAGAATTAAGAAGTCTTCATTAGAAGTGAGGCTTCTTTTGAAGTAAAAGCTTCTCTAAAAAACGCTTTTAGTTAGAATGAAAATCCTTTGAATTCCTTAATGTTCTTTGAAGAGCTTTCTAAAGCTTCGAAGCTTTGTCTTATTTGTTCTCGTTGTGTCTGTGTCCTTATTAAAAAGCTCTCATTGAAATCTTTTCTATAAAGCTTCCTTCTCATACGTATAGTGGAAAGGCTTTTTGTAAAAGCTCCCTAAAAGCTTTTCTTTAATTCTTACTTTAATTTCTTATCTTAAGATAATGCCTTGAAAGAATTCTTTAAAAGCTCTCATTGAAAGCTTTTCTAAAATTTTTGCGAGATTGCTTATTACGAAAGAATTCTTGTAAAAGCTCTCATTAAAAGCTTTTCTTTAAAAATTCCTCTTATTGCTTATTTTGAAAGAATTCTTATAAAAGCTCTCATTAAAAGCTTTTCTTTAAAACTTCTTTTGAATGGTTCAATCTTGAAATTTTGTCTTGAGAACTTCCCCTGAAAGCTGTTTTGAAAGCTTTTTTGAAAGCTTCTCCTTAAGTTATTTGCTGGAAGCTTGTCTTAAAAGCTTTTTGGGAAAGATTATGAAATCTTTGAAAGCGACTCTACTCCTTGAAGGAAAGAAGGAAACAAGTACTTTAGGAAAATTGGATTCCTTCGGTTCAATCAAAAGCTCTAAAATAAGCTTTAAGCTTCAAAAAGCTCCAAAATATTCTAAGCCTTCGATAGGGAACATGAATTCAGAGGGTCATTAATTCTATATCTTGCTATTCCATTGAATTTCATCATTTCTCAATGAAGAACGCCTGATCGGAAAAAGCTCCTATTGAGCTTCGACCTTTAAGGGCCCTCTCCAGCTCTGTCAGAAATGAAAAACTTCATATAAAAAAAAGCTTAAGAAATGCTGAAGGAATTTTTGTGTCAGAAATTTTCTGTTAACAGTCTCCAGTTCGTCAAAGAGTAGTTTCTGTTTTCGCTCCTTTTTTGCTGTAAATAAAACACGGTAACACAGATTTTTCTGTTAGAAATAATTGAATTTTCCGTTCTTTCTGAAAGGAATTTGACAGCAAAGCCAAGTTCGAAAAAAATTAAATAGATTTAACAAGGTTCAATGTGTAATTTTCAGAAATCGATAAATGAAATCAATAATTTTCGATTATAAGAAACGTCTTGACATAAAATATATAGATATATAGATTGTCACTATTGCATTAAAAAATGAAATTATGCTACGTTTTTCCCTTTAAGGAATATTTAGAAAATTCCTGCTGAGATTCCTTACAGAGCTGGAGAGGGCCCTTTAAACGGAAGATCCTCGATTTCCTTGCACATTTCCATAGAGCATAACAACAGGCGTTTAAATTAAGACTGAAAGGCTTTCTTAAAGCTTTCTTAACAAATTTTTATCAAGTTGCTTCTATCGATAGCCTATTAAAGAACAATTCCTTTTGATTATCACAGGCAGTGTTGTTAAAACTTTTTTTAGAGAAAATTGTTTCTAAAGAAAAAACTCTTCTACTATAGACGTATCTTTAAATTTGAAAGGGTTAACACTGCGCACAATATGAAATACAGTTTTTCCATATTTCATTTCAAACATTTTAATTTCAAATATTTTTTCCAATCGAAATCACGATCTCTCAATGTTGAGGCGGCACAAAAATCGAAGCGCATCCCTCGAGCTTTTATCGGCTGCATAAATCATCAAATCGTAAAATATTTAATATTCAAATGTTTACAATATGGCGACGAAATAAAAAAAAAAAACATTTAAATTCAAAAAAATTCGATTAGCCACGAAAACAGCAGTAAAACACGATTTTTCACAGTAATCCATGCAAAAATATAAAAAAAAAGGATAAAATAAATATCAAAAAAATTGAAAAAATTGAAAAAAAGTCGGAACTGTTTTCCCCACAAAACGCTGAGACCGGAAATCCGCGCTAATTGTAATTCAATATGGCGCAGAATTTTGTTACTAATTTTTTCTCTTCTTTTTTTTTTTTTTTTTGATAATCTCTCTAGTTTTTTTCTACTTTCGTTTATTTAAATTTATAGTTTTTATGCTCACGGCATATCTAGGTGTCACATAAATTTCATAACCGCTGCCATTTTAGCGCGTTTGCTGTCGCCGGATATGTATGAGAGTGTGAAAGAGATAGTGTGTGTGTGTGGTGGAGAGAGAGAGAGATAGAGAGAGGGCGACAGAGGGAGACAGAGAGATAGGCAATTGATATATGCTTCGAATATTGCTCATATTTTCCGGTGATTTATATTCCTAGTGTCCATTTTCTATTGATGCTTATCCCTTAAGCTCTGATTTTTATTATTTTTTTTTGTTTGTTTATTTTTATACCCAACACACTCTGTGTCGGGGGAATATTGCGTTTGTGCGGTTGTGTGTAACACCCGGAAACAGTTTTTCTGCCTGTGTACAGTTTTCCTATCGAAGAAGTTGAGCTACCCTGTCGGAATTGTCAATAGTGAATCTATACTCTTTCTCTACTGACTGCGTCAACAGTACTACTGACCAGTTATACCCGTCGCAATGCTTTGCGTTATTGACATTTAACATTGAGTTGTCATTGAATGTCAACAGTAGACCGAAAACTATTGACTAATTGACGTCGGTACTATTATGTAGACAAAAGGAGTACTCTTTCGCTTTATAAGGAGACACGTTGTTGACATGGTCAATAAAGATGAACTGTACCTCTTGACAGTACAGTTTCTCTAATGACACCGCCTATAAATACTGTTGACGTTGGAACTAGTTCTCTTCTCTATATAGACATGGGGCCATATGGCGACAGGCTTCCTGCAGGGTATCTTGACGAAATTTGGCATAAGTATTGGCGGGGACATGAGTAAGACATTCAAGAATGGACCAGATCAGAAAATTTTTAGAGATACCTCCAATCAAGGGCGTAGCGAGAGAAAGAGTGCCTTGGTAGCGCTTATATTTGTCACAGTGGTATATTGAGCAATTATAAGACATTAACCGAAAAAAAATTTGGGGGGCAAGAAGAAGTGTAGAAAGTTTTGGACCAAAAATCCAAAAAAAAACGAAAAATTCATGACGTCCGATTTCGATGAAAATTTATATATAGAATAAGTGAAAAATTCTAAGAATTTTGGTACTAAAACTTTTTCAAAAAACTATTACAACTAGTCCTTTTTGGACCAGTTTGGAACTAGACCCAAACTAGACTAGTTGTGATCAGTTTTTTTTAAATGTTAGAAACAAAAACTTTATTCAAAAAACTTATTACAACTAGTCCTTTTTGGACCAGTTTGGAACTAGACCCAAACTAGACTAGTTGTGATCAGTTTTTTTTTTTAAATGTTAGAAACAAGAGTCTTTCATAGCCATAAACATCCTTTAAAAAATCTTCTTTTGATCGGTACATTTTAAAGGGGAACTCCAGTACTAGGGCCTGTCAAAAAATTCGCGGAAACTTCACTAAAACCGGAGTTTTTCGAGATATTTGTCTCAAAAGCCGTTGTATTGGGGCCGCTATTAATAAAATTATTCATTACGAAATCTTTTATATCTGTATCGGATATGGTATTGTCAGATACGACTGTCTATAACACCCTTAATATTTCATTTTATTTCTTATTTTATTTTTTTCTTCATTTTTTTATTTACGGACGAAATTGAATTTTTTACATTCGCGCGCCTGTTTTAATGCCTTCCTTCGCCTGTCTTCAATTTCAATTTGTACGGCAATGCATGGAAAGAGGAAGAGTGGGGAGGTAAGGGACATGCTTGCTTTGTAGTCTTGATAAAAATGTCAACACTTTTATGTCGCAACAACGGAAATGTTGAGAGTAGTAGTTACAGTGAAAACTCAGATAAGGAGAACAGTCACGGGCAGAAGAAAGATTACCAGCTATGAGAAGGATTTCCGCTGCTAACAGGACATGATTTTTACCCTTTTTTTTCGCGAATCGCCAGCGAAATCGAATTTTCACTGTCATGCTGGACTGTGGTCGGTTAAAAGCGCATCCTTTTTTTTTCTCCCCCATTAAGCATTGAAACCGAAAAACAATTTCGAATGCTCCATTGAAGATATGTATGTACCCATACTCGCTGCTACGCTCGACCACAAAAGAAGGGTGTAGAAATATATAGATTCATTCAAGCGCCCGTCCGAGAAACACAAGGATGACCGACCCGGCATCCCTTTCCATCGTTTCATTGCTCTAACGAGTTGTTGGGGTTTTTTTTTTGCTTTCTTTTTCATTCCTTCCTTTTTATTAGTATGTATAACTTTTGGTTTCTCCTGTTTGTTGTTGCTTATTGTTTTTTGATAGCATGCTGCTGCTTGTCAGTTCTTGGATGACAATGAACGGGGAAAAAGGATGCACACAGCATATAACCACAATAAAAGGCTTTAGGGGCGATAAAAATAAAGCTCAGAGAAAAAATATATAAACTTTTAGAGGATCAAAGAAAGCTTAAGGCGGTCTTAAAAATAGCAGCGAAGTATTTCGGACCAACAAGCAACAACAGAAAGCTATAAAAAATTTTCCCACATTTTTCTTTTAATTCGGATAATCTGGCAACTCTTTTATTAGAGTATCTTCTCCCAGATCGAACTCTTTGAACCATGAAATCCCCATGGAAGCTATGCCGAAAACAATTTTCATTTCAATTTTAAGACATTTTTGACTGACAACAAAAAATGGCCATTAATTTTGTTCCTCAAAAAGAACATTCGGTTACAAGTGGGTTAATGTTTTTATCATTTAAAAACCTGAAAAATAATTTTATATAGAAATTAATTACACCGAAGACAATCATACTTAAAAATCCTTTTCTTTATCTTTATTTTTAGCAACTTTTCCGCTCACAGAATCCGGGACTTGCTGCGGCCACAAATGCTGCCGCCGCTGCAGCAGCTGCGGCTGCGGCTGCAACATCGGCAGCTGGGCAGCCAGGTGCACCGAATGGCACCCTGCAACCGCAACAGATGCAAATGGCCGCCGCTGCGTCACAACAATTCTTGGCCGCACAACAAAATGCCGCATACGCAGCACAGCAGGCGGCACCGTACGTTATTAATCCGGGACAGGATGCCACACCGTATATGGGCTTAATCGCAACACAAATGCCACAATACTATGGCGTTGCACCGGCGTGGGGCATGTATCCGGGAAATTTGATACCGCAACAGGGAACACAGCCGCGACGGCCGTTGACGCCGTCACAACAGGGCGCCGAAAATCAATCGTATCAGGTGAGTTCCTATGGCCTTTAAAAATATTCAACGATTTTCTATGTAAAAAATAAAAAATGTACTTAGACAAGAAAATTGAATGTAATTAAGAAAAATGGCAACATTGAGTGAAATGCAACCCTGTCGGTTTGTATTCTATGCAGAGTTGCTCATCAAAAAAAAAAAAATTATCATCAAAAGCTGTAAGAATGCTTGCATAGAGAGACCAAAAAAAAAACTTTAATGCATAAATCGAACGAATAAAGTGCAATTTTACACTGTAAAAAATAATTGTAATATTTGTAAAATGCATAAAAAAAATTTAATATGTAAAAAAAAAAAAAAATTCTATCACAATTTTTCCTGTACATAAATTCGCGTCTTTAACGAAAAAAAAATTTGTATTTTTTTCTTTTCTTCACACCGACCGCAATCAAACATCAATCTCTTAACCTTGTAACATCTTGACATCCAACAACAACAACAACAAAAACTGTATAATATCTAACAAACTCTCTGTACAAATGTAAATCAAATCGTGCCCGCCCATCAATCGAACCGAAAAACCAACCAACCAACCAAAAAATAAACCAGGTTATACCGGCCTTCTTCGATCAAAGTGGTTCGCTGGTAATGGGGCCCCGAACCGGCACTCCGATGCGTCTTGTTAGTCCTGCACCCGTTTTAGTGCCACCCGGTGCTACACGTGCAGGTCCACCGCCACAGGGTCCGCCACAATTGTATCCACCACAGACGGCCCAACAGAATTTATACTCGCAACAAAATGGTTCAAGTGTAGGCGGTAAGTGAAAACTCATCAACAGCTTTTAAGAAATACAATATTATTATAATAGCACCGTTTTATACATATAAGACCCTTATGACAGAGTTGCATTTCTTGAAAAAAAAATTTATTTTAACCAAAATTTATTTTAAGGTACAATTATGTCAAAAATTTAACCTCCAAAATATATATTTAAAATTTTTTTAAGAAAATGCAACTCTGTGCCTGTAATGTGATACACTGTAAAAACGCTTTCATATGAAGTAAATGGTAGTTCATAGGCCTTGTAGTTTTTTTATAAAGTCAGTTTAACCTTTTTTATATACTTACTTATTGCTACACTGAGAAAAATATTTGAAAAAAAATGTATTTTACCAAAATTTATTTGTAGGTACAATTCTGTCAAAAACTTAACCTTCAAAATATATATCAAACAATTTTTTGGAAAAAATGCAGCTCAGTGCCTGTAATGTGATACACTGTAAAAACGCTTTCATATCAAGTTATTAGTAGTTCATAGGCCTTGTAGTAGTTTTTATAAAGTCAGTTTAACCTTTTTTATATACAGTAGAATCTCGCAAAAGTTAATCGATTTGTCCCAGGGGTAATAAACTTTTCCGAATTATTAACTTTTCCAAATGTCTTTCAAAATCGAAAAAATTAATGAAATAGAGCTACATGCATAAAAATATTTTATGCAAACATTACATGCTTATTTTATTTAAAGTTTTTAT
The DNA here is from genome assembly GCA_020466095.1 of Chlorops oryzae. Taxonomy (NCBI): domain Eukaryota; kingdom Metazoa; phylum Arthropoda; class Insecta; order Diptera; family Chloropidae; genus Chlorops; species Chlorops oryzae. The sequence continues at coordinate 24,341,450 of CM035809.1, read as the reverse complement.
TTTAAATCAGTTTTACACAGATATAGTTTAACTCAATTTTTTTCAACAACTTCTATTTCACAATAAGGCTGCACGCTTCGATCGAATTTGTCACTTTAAACTGTTACCGTTATGATTTGCGTTGTCTTATTTTGTTTTTCTTCGCTATTCACGTAATACACACGAAATAGGGTGATTTAATAAAAAAAAGGAAAAGAAAAAAATTACGCTCAGAAAAGTTAACGCCAAAATTAACATTTTAGAACGATACGTGGGACTGAAATTCGATTAACTTAACCAAGCGTTTAACTCATTCGAGCGGTAACTTTTGCGAGATTCTACTGTACTTACTTATTGCTACACTGAGAAAAATATTTGAAAAAAATTTATTTTCACCAAAATTTATTTGTAGGTACAATTCTGTCAAAAAGTTAACCTCCAAAACATATATTTAAAATTTTTTTAACAAAATGCAACTCTGTGCCTGTAATGTATTACACTGTAAAAACGCTTTCATATGAAGTAAATGGTAGTTCATAGGCCTTGTAGTTTTTTTTTATAAAGTTAGTTTAACCTTTTTTATATACTTACTTATAGCTACACTGAGAAAAATATTTGTCACTTTATAAAATATACAGTCGATATTCTCTATAACGAATTCCAATGAACCGGAAAAAAAAACATTTCAGAGAGAATTCGTTATAAATTATGTCCTCCGTAACGAAAAATTCTCTTGACAATGACTGACATAATTCGTAACCTAAATAATATCACAATTTTTTTTCACTGCATACTAAATTCCACTGCTCAACTTTGGCAAACAAAAATATGAAAGGCAAGAATTCAATTAATCTCAATTAGGTGTACTCATTCAATTGACTTTTGACTGTCTCAAAGTCAATTTAATTATATGAATTGGGGTACTTAGTAGCATATTCAGCATTGAGGTAGACTTTTTGGCTATTGTTTGAGAAATTGAATGAATGGAGCGAATTTATTATTCATAAGAAAACAATTTTTGTTGGATGACGACATTGGTTATTGAAGTTCTCACCTCTTGAATTTTGATAGAATTAATTCTATTTTAAGAGATCCATTTAAACGGCAACGATTTCACAATCAACGGAATCCGGAATCGAAGAGTCGCTTTTGTGCTTTGAATCGTATTTCAATTCGGTAAAAATACTTTCATCTTTTACGCGAAGATTTCTCGCTACTCTTTGAAGATATTTTAGTATTAGTAGTAATCCACTTTTATTATATAGAAAAGGAAAATACTTTGAACTTTTCAATCAATTAGTTTACTTAGAAAAATTACTGACGGCGCCTTAGAATAGAAATCCAATTTTGCGTGCCAATAAAAATATGGCTCCCTGTAGGTACTCATTACTCAGGATTCAGTTACTTTGAATCTTCATTTAAGCATTACTTTCATTCTATATGTGATCAGTGTTTGAAGTCGGTAAAAATATAGTTTTCTGTACCGATTACTCAGTATGTAAATATCATGAGTGTTTGCAGCCCATAAGAAAGTAGTTTCCTGTATCAATTACACAGTTTTTATATATCACAGGTGTTTGGAGCCAATAAGAAGGCCGTACCGATTACTCAAAGATTATATATCATCAGTGATTGCATCCCATAAGAAGTTATTTTGCTGTACCGATTACTTAGTATTTATCACCAGTGTTTGAATTTCATAAGAAGATAGTTCCACGTACCGGTTACTCAGAATTTATATATCAGCAGTGTTTGGAGCTCATAAGAATACAGTTCCCTGTACCGATTACTTCGATTTTATGCATCCTAAGTGATTGCAGTCCATAAGAAGATAGTGTTCGGTACCGATTACTAAGAATTTATATATCATCACCTTTTGAAGTCTGTAAATATTAGGTGTAGTAAAAAGAAATCCATTATTTTTCCAATAGATGGCGTTATTTATCTGCATCTCGCGTTGTATAAGTCCGATCGTGTTCCGCTAGGGGGCATTAGAAAGATGACAGTTCCTAATAAAAAATCTTTTTTGACACTTTTTTTAATGATTGATTCAGTTTTGTTTGAGAGCTTGTCAAAGATGGACATCAGCAAAGAGAAAATTCGCTACATTTTACAGTTTTTCTTCGATAAGGGAGAAAACGCAAGCCAGGCGGCTGAAAATGTGAATAGCGTTTATGGACCTGATACTGTAACAGCCAATCATGCGCAATTTTGGTTTCGTCGATTCCGTTCCGGTAACTTCGATGTCAAGGATGCACCACGCACTGGAAGGCCAATTGTCGAAAATGTCGATAAAATCATGGAAATTATCGAGTCCGACCGTCATGTTAGCACTGTTTCGATTGCAAAAGAGCTAAAGATTGCACAAAAAACCGTTTGGAACCATTTGAATAAGGCTGGATACACAAAGAAGCTCGATGTATGGGTGCTACACGAGTTAACGCAAAAAAACCTCACAGACCGAATTTCCATCTGCGAATCGCTGCTGAACCGCAACAAAATCGACCCATTTCTGACGCGGTTGGTGACTGTGATGAAAAGTGGGTCACTTACGACAACGTCAAGCGAAAACGGTCGTGGTCGAAACACGGTGAACCGGCGGAAACGGTGGCCAAGCCAGGATTGACGGCCAGGAAGTTTTTGCTGTATGTTTGGTGGGATTGGCAGGGAATTATCTACTATGAGCTGCTCCCATACGGCAAAACTCTTAACTCGGAACTCTACTGTCAAGAATTGGACCGTCTGAAGAAGCAATCGCCCATAAGCGGCCAGCTTTGGCCAATAGGAGAGGAATTGTGTTCGATCAGGACAACGCTAGGCCACACACATCGATAGTGACTCGCCAGAAGCTCCGGGAGTTTGGTTGGGAGGTTCTTCTGCATCCACCTTATAGTCCGGACCTGGCACCAAGTGATTACCATCTGTTCCTGTCCATGGCGAACAATTTTGCTGGTGAAACATTCGCTTCAAGAGAGGCTTCTGAAATTCGACTGTCTCAATTTTTTGCTAATAGGAACGAGGGCTTCTATGAGAGAGGCATAATGAAATTACCTTTAAAATGGCAACAAGTTATCGAACAAAACGGCGCATATTTGACCTAAATCGGGTCATTCTAACTATCTTAAATAAAGCCCTCAATTTAATGCAAAAATAATGGATTTCTTTTTACTACACCTAATATATAGTTTTCTGTACCGATTACTCAGTATGTAAATATCATGAGTGTTTGCAGCCCATAAGAAGATAGTTCCCTGTATCGATTACTCAGTTTTTATATATCACCAATGTTTGGAGCCAATAAGAAGGTATTTCCCTTTACCGATTACTCAGAGTTAATATATCATCAGCGATTGCATCCCATAAGAAGTTATTTTCCTGTACCGATTACTCAGTATTTATAAGTCACCAGTATTTGAATTTCATAAGAAGATAGTTCCACGTACCGGTTACTCAGAATTTATATATCACCAGTATTTGGAGCCCATAAAAAGACATTACCCTGCACCGATTTCTAAGTTCATACTAAGATAGTGTTCTTTACCGATTACTAACAATTTATATATTCATCACCGTTTGAAGTCTGTAAAAAGAAAGTTCTCTGTACCGATTACTCAGGATGTTTATATTTTATGTGATTATAGCCCATAAAATATATTTCGCTGTACCGATTACTCTGAATCGAGTCACTAAGCTATTCGTTATAGCATTGGCTGGTTTCAAATAGTAGTTACAGGATAAATCAAATATTTCGATTACTCAGTAACGAGTGGTTTTTAAAGCGGTTCTATTAGTGACAGCTAATTTTTTATTAAAAATTATTTTTATTGAAATTTTTCTTCCTTTCTAAATTGCATGGAATTTATCATTCACCCAATGAAAATTCGAAAACAACTTCACGAAAGTAATTGGCTTGTCCTCGTTTTCTTTTTCATATGAAGAAAGTATCGATTAGCTAGAAAAATAGTCAACGACTTTTTTATTGTTTCTCTTCAACAAATTTCAAAGCGAAGAAGTATTTTTTCATAATTTATTTCACTTATACTTTATACCCTGAACTCTCAAAACTATCATATAGCATATCAAAATTTAAACAATTTGCCGTTACAATTTCCTACTTCCACCTTGCTGCAAGATGGAAAACAAGGGAAAAAATCAATTCGAAAATTGCATGTCTGCACGCAATCGCACAAACAATTTCGACACGAAAGTGCAATGAAATATTTAGTAACAAATTAAGCATGCAATACTTTTTTCCCCCCATTTATTTAATTTTTTTTTTTTTTCGTTCTTTCTTTTGTTTCGCGCGCAGACAAAAGTAATCTGAATCGAATTGAAAACAATACTCGAACTCGAACGAAAAAAAAAAATAAATAAAAAAATGTATAAATATAAATAAATAATTGCATTGCAATGGCAACTCTCAACAATCGCCTCAGTGTGATTCATTTAATACAATTTTTGAAAGAAAAATCTTTTTTTCCTTTATGTATTTTGTTTTTGGTTCATTTTCCAATTGAATGCATTCGACGGGTACTTGAAATTCATGTTCACCGATCAAGCCTCGGCTCGCCGTGGCTCGTGCAGACGATGGTTTACAGAAACTACGTAATTTCGCTTTCCGTTCTGCTTCTTTTTTTTTTTATTTTTTTTTTTTTTTTACTTTATTTTTCTTTACACTTATATTGATTAATTTTGTCTATCGCCCACTCATTCATGTAATTCATTAAGTTCCATCATGAAAAATAATGAAATAAAATGCACTTCATTTACTGCAATGACTTCTGCATTTCCTGCACTTAACATGCCGTGCTGCCATGAACACAACCGAGCAATCAACCGAGCAGGACAGAGCGGAGCAGTTTCACTTGTCGAAACATAAGCCTTAACGGAAAACATGAAAAATGGCGATGATAAACCGAAGACAGCTCTCCCCAATGGCATTAAAAATTGCGTAAATTTCTATAATTAAATGCAATTATGGGACTTTTGCATGTTATTCTTAAAATATTGTGAAAATAAATTGTTAATCCTTTAACATGGCAGTTATGATCTGGAAGTGTGAATTTATGAACGATTCATAAAGGTCATAAAAAAGCATGAACACCGGAAACTTATGAAAAAGAATTCAATTATAATAAAAGGACGTATTTCGTTTAAAAATCCTTCTCCTTTTGATCCTTCACCGAAAACAATTAATTTCATATTTAATATGGAATCTATGCTTTCAAAGTATTCTATGTTTTAAGTGGGAAGAGAAGGTGTTTTCCGAATAGACCTGAAGTCTAAAGATTTCTCTTAAGGTTTGGCCATAAAAGAATCAACTGAAATTAAAAGGAGAACCCTGATATTTCTTAAATTGACTAATTTGAATCCACTCAGAAAGAATTCTATCAATCACAGCACTTAACTTTGAATTCCAGAGATATTTTCTGATTTTTATTTCTTTTATATATTGAATTAATTTTTATTTTTCCAATTAATATTCGCGGTTCTGGTTAGAATTTTCGAAAATTTTTCGAGCTTAAATAGATTGGCCTATCCAGCGATATTTCATCACGTCATAGGACTCGTCACTCATCAGCGCCTTTAGAAAGTGCCTACGGAATCCCTAAATCTTTTCTTCAACAATTTTTTCCTTCACCATGTTTCCTTCAACATCCTTAAAATCAATCAAATGTAAAGTTTCTGAGGACTAAAGCCAAAAGCTGTGAAATCTGATGGCAACCTCTGGCCCCAAGAGATTTTGACTCGATAAATCTTACCCGAATTTCCGGCTTCATTGATGGCTCAAAATGGTTCTAGAGATAGGTGTTCACCTCTATAGGGTATCACAACGGATCTTAGGTCTAAGTGTGTCTGTATAAGACAGCCCAAGTAACCTAACCTAACCTAACCTGGTAAGTAAAATATTGCCAAAATCATGATTAGGCTTTAGCTAGTAATTTCAGTCATCTTTGAGCTGTTTAACATTTAAATATCCACCATTTAAAAGTCTTAAATTAAAAAAATAATGGTAGTCCTACAAATAATAATTTAATATAATACTGTGCTTAAGTATCCCTCCTCAGAAACCGAATTTTAAAACCTTTCTCACTCAATTCTCCATACTTTGTAACCAGCACTGATGCTAGGCAGTATTTTGGTGACTCTTTTCCCTTGGATTTTGAAAAAAATTCCATTCATTTCTGTTTTCTTGAGGAAAGTGATCAGTAAAAATCCCTTGTAAACTTTTGGAGTGATTTTTGGTTGAAGGTAAAATCGAATAAATCCCTCAAAATGGAAAAAATCCCTCGTTTTGGCATCAGTACATAGAATAAAATGTTAGCATGACGCCTACAATTCTCATTTGGTTTGTAAAATGGGACACATAAGACTCGAAGAATTTCTGAAGGTTTTTGGACCGTCATCGTCATCATCACCGTCGTCATCACCATCATCATCATCACTCATCGTCACCATCATCACGTCACTCACCACACTCATCATCACACACATCACCATCATCATCACCATCAACATCACCATCACATCACATCAACATCACCATCAACATCACATCCATCAACATCACCATCAACATCACACATCACCATCAACATCACCATCAACATCAACATCATCAACATCAACACATCATCACCATCATCATCACCCATCATCACATCACACATCAATCATCACCATCATCAACACATCATCACATCACAACCATCAACAACAACACCATCGCTCACTCATCATCACCATCATCTTCACATCACATCATCACACATCCAATCATCAATCACCAAAAAACATTCTCACCATCTTCAACAATGGCTTAGAATATTTAAAAACCAATTAATCAGGCAATTCACAAGGTCTTCAAAAATCTCTTTTGAATATATCTCCAGCTAACATTAGTATTTTTAGAGCAGCGGATAAAAATCAAAGGGATTTTAGAAGACCTCGCGAATTTCCTAAATATCAATTTAAGCCTTCAGAAACTGATATTTATTAAGGCTTTAAAGATCTCTGCATATCTTCCAAAACCCTTCCTCAAGATGTGATTCAATGGGCAAACCTACAAAAATGAATAGATTTGTCTCTATCGGAAATATTCGGAATATTTAAATGCATACTTTTAGGCACTGAACTTTAAATTTCTCAGTCAAATAACCTGCCTTATAATGCTTAACAGAAATTTTATATAAATTAGGTCCACTCCAACATTTCAAAATTTTAAATTAATTCTCCGAAAAATTTTCTTTTAAATTTTTTATTGAAATATTTTGGTCCTTTTTGAGATTTGCCCTTCAAAACTAAAATAACATTAATACCATAAATTACCTTTTCATCTTACAATCTTTGGTTACCCGCACTTCAATGGATTTTCTTCCACTCCAAATTCGAAAGACTTTAAAAGATTGAAATGACTCCGACCTGAAACGATGGTGTTCCTTCTACTCCTCTCGGTGTCACTCGCCTATGTCGCACTGTCTGCCTGTGGTGTCTATCTCTTTATCGACTTGACTATTAAGCTCCCTATTGCAAATGTGCTCAACATAATAATATTCCCACTTATTGTCGATTGTTGTTGTTTTTCATCATTTTCGCTTATTCTTGTACTTGTTTTTGTTCTTGTTGTTATTGTTTTGGTATTGTAATTGTTGGATGTGTGTATGTATGTATGCTTTAGCTGTACAATACTCACAGCAAAAGGCAGCAATAATAATGAGTTACACGAAGCGTAAACCTCAAAGGATTGTCAAATGAGTAAAGTAGTACAACATTGTTCCTATTTCGTTCAACTACGTACATATGTACATGTACATATATATGTATGTGAACTGTTTGTGTTTGTGTTTGCGTTGCGTGGGGTGCAGGGCTTGTGCATTTGAACCTCAGACGCGACACTTTCCTGTGCATGATGCATTGTTCTTATCCTTTTTGCAAAAAGCCATGTCTGACAGCGCGTATTAACGATTGTAATTGCAGCTTGTTACAATACACAACACAAATGCACCCACGCACACACACACACACATACAAACCCACGCCAATCCAACACACACACGTGCATAAACACACGCACGAGAATTTCCAATGTATGTTTGTGTATAAAGCAAAATTGTATGGCTTATCCTAAAACCATGTCGCCCTGTCTGTCCGTCCGTCCGTCCGTCCTTTTTGTCTGTCGACTGATCCCTTAAATGCTGGTTTTGGTTACATCGGAAACAATATAATCACCATTAAAGGAAGGGAAAAAAACAAGACAAAACAAAAAAGTATGGTAGCACCACGTGCCAACGTATATTTGAGTAGCTCTATTATTTGTGTCCCTGTAGGACATCAGTTCATCTTACTCCGACACAATGACGTTGACAACATTGCGGCTTTCTCTTTTCAATGATGAATTGAAATGATGGCATATTGCTAAAGGTTTTGGTAAAATCATCGATGACATTGTCATGCCATTGTCATTGTCATTGAAATTCACTACTTTAAATATCAAAAGAACCGATATAAACCGATAATTTGGTCCATTTTGTTTATTAAAAGAGCCTTTTTATAATAATTAAGACAATTGGAAAATTATAAAAAATTCAGCCCCTAAAAGTATGCATATATAAATTGTGCAAATATCTTAGATATTGAATATATCTATATCCCTATTAATATAAATGATTTTTAAAGTCCTTCGAATTGCCTGCCTACCTTTAAGCTCGTTTGGTGAAGGCTTTATTTAATAAGGGCACCAAAAAATATTGAATTTCATCGCCTTAAACTATGCAAAGAAATTTTTTGCAGTTTTTCGATAATGAGAAATTTCTTGTAGGTGTCCCTATTACAACCGATTTTGGGATTTTTGGGATTGTGCGGATATTCTTAACCCGTTATGTTTTCTGCCAAAAAAAAAATGCCTTAATGAACCAACTTACTGCGAAAAAAATTATTTTCCCACTTATAAAATTACAGTAACGGGTTAATAAAAACATTTACTGCGAAAGAAATTCGATCCAACATATTTAATTTATCATGCAGTAATGGGTTAAAGCCTCAATTTCGATCCCTTCTAGTTACGTGAATAAGTTTTAAACATTCAGTTGCATACTTTAAGGTGCTGAATTGAAATATTTTCTATATCCTCCATAGTGATGATGATTGTTCCGCGTGGGATGATGGCACCCTTACATTGGCTGCAGCACATGTTTATTGCTTCCAGCTGCTAACCATTTTGTTGCACTTTGGCAAATGAGCCAAAATCTATGAGCTTATACTCCAACCCAGGCAGAAAGTCCTTATTTAATATTCGTTTGCATGTATATTGTATGTATGTGTTATGTCCTTTTGTGTATGAACGTGTATGACTACATTTAGCATAGACTGAAAATGATGATGCGACAAAGAGGAGCGGAGTGAAGCGGAGATAAGTGGAGTAGAGTGTAAGGGAAGTGTTGTCCCTTCTATTGTCTATCTGTGTTCTCGTATTTGTCTAACAATCAAGCTGACAGTCACTTAAAAGTATTAAACGTGTTAACCTTGACAATGCAAACAGCAGCAAAAAAAAAAAAAAAAAATGGAGCTGCCCAACCACAAAGGACAATACAACACATCCGCAATGCACACATCTGTATGTAAAATTGTATGTTATTAAATATGTACATAGGTGTAACCGAAGTAGTTCTGACAGACCTTTTCCGGCTGTTAATGATAGTCATTTTGTTGCATATAAAATCTATGGTTGATGTGTGACAACGACGACGACGAGGAGGAGGAGAACTACCTTTTGGGTTTAGTGTGGTATTTAAAATTTTGTGGCTTACTTTTTCAAACTGACCACCACACATTTTCAACTTGCGTTAAAGGGTTAAATGGAATTAAGAGAACATTGTTCTTAATTAATTATTTAATGTTTTGTTTTAAAACTGAATTCATAAAGAAGTTTTGCCAGTAGGGAAATTATTCAAGTTTTTTGATATTGTGTATAGTGGTACACAGAGAAAAAAACCAACCAGAAAACTGGTTTCTTGTTGGAAAAAATAGAGATTTTCCTTTTGAATCAACCATATTTCAGGTTAAATTGATATGATAACTTTCAAGAATGGATTTAAATTTAAATTTTTGAACCCACCATGGACGTAATTGAAACGACAAGATAAGTTTTATAATTAAAAAAAAATCAAAAAAAAATACCTATACAAGAAGAAATTAAAAAAAAAAAAATTAATTAACGTTCAAAGCAAATGGCCACAGAGCCCCAAAAATAGCCATAAGATGGACTTCATCCCCCGATTTTGTCACTCCGTTGTCGTGACTGCTTTCAAAAATGCTTAAAAAGTTCTAATATGAATAAATATCTTATATTTCCCATTTTATAAAACAAATGAGAATTATACACAGCGAAAAAAATCAACAAAAAAAATTTTTGACTCAAACATTTTTCTATTGAAGTTTTTGTTCTGCTCGAAAATCAAATGGACTGTGAATAACAATCCGCACTTAAAAAAAAAATCATGGTTTCGTTCGCTCAGTGTAGGTGTGCAAGAGGGGGATTTTTTTTTTAAATAAAAATTTCTCAAAGTTTATCCAAAGATAATACAATGAACAGAATTTTAGATTCAAAACGACTTATTGATGCTAAAAAAATAATAAGACAGAAAAGAATTTTCTTCGGAGTATCATTTTCTATACTCACACATAAGTTATAGTATACTTTTAGGAACTTATTTACATTTGACCATCTTTGGACAGCAATCGAGACGTTGAAGCTATATTCCAACTTTCAAAACTCAATTCAAAAATGCCTCCAACCGCCCAAGTCGTGCTCAGGAGGTGCTTTTGGGGGTTCAGACCCCCTGAAAAATCGATGTATGCAAAAAAGAACGCAATTAGTTAGTCACGGTATACATTTTTGTAGTATTTAACTACTATTTAGGTATTGCGGTATCACCCCCGAAGAAATTTCCTGCATAGCATACCACTGCCTGCTTACCTACCACTGCGTCTCTGCGTCTAATGATGCACTTAAGAAGGCCATCGTTAAGACTCTCTCAGTGGCGCATTACTTACTGCTCAACTACACATTCATTGTGACCATATCGTATATCTACGTAAGCACGTAATGCACGCGTATATATAATTCATAAAATCATTACATTAGAACTTGCCTTACCTTTTGACACTCCTCCGCCCACACACACACAAACGCGCAAAAATGTACCTACATACACACACACCATACAAATTTACTCAATCAAGGATGCGTCGCTTGCACACACACACACACCACACATGCTCCCCCGTCTCTTCCAACTCAATTACAATATGTTCACTTCGGGTTTGTACATTGGCTGCCTGGCCGTTTATATGAGTCCTTGGAGTCATTACCTAAAGCCAGAGAATGGCAGAACGATTGCGTCAGCAATAAAATTCTTTTTTATTACAATTGTATAGTTACAGGTAACCAGAGAATTACTGCTCCTCGCTCCCCACTCCACTCCACCCACATATAAGGTATAAATTTATATGGGTTTCTAAGCCACACTAAACGTGAGCCGACGAACACGTAAGAACACGCCAATTTCTGTGACACTCCTGCGTGAAAGAACCTTGCAAAAAGGCAATTATCTTTATTCTTTTTTTCCCCTCTTTTGCTCTGTTTTTTCCCTAGCACTCTCTATCTTCGGCAGGCAGTAAAGTAAATAAATATAACTTAATTGATTTTAGGCGCAAAAGCAGTTGCTAGGCTTTTGTTTCAATTTTGTGTGGATATTTGTAGTAAATTTGTGGAGATTACACGTTTGTAATGTTAACTTATGTAATGAATAGACTTCTTTTTGAGAAGAAAAAAGAAAACATAAGTGGATTTTCAAAAAAAAATATAGCATACTTTTAGGTAATTTTCATGACAAACGCAATGATAGTGAAGAACTTTAAAACAATTCGAATATATATAATTCTAAACTATGTTCCATAGAATAATCAGGCTCCTCTTCGCAGTCGTAATATTAGGGCTCCCCACTGAGTGAGATTAAATCGTACTGAGTACCTTTACCTCTACACACCTAAATTTGAAATACGTGAGCGGCACGTGTTCCTGGAGCGTGTTCATTTCCAGTGTCGCGCTGCGTTTTATGCCTTTGTCACGTTGCATATTTATTGCGGCAATGTGGGAATGTGAAAATACGTGTATGCGGTGGGTGTGTTGGGGCTTGTGTGCGCGCGTGAGTCTCTGTGTGTGTGCTATCTATGTTTACAGTGAAGATTTAAAATTTATGTGGTCTGAGTAACTGAGTGTGGTGCACACTGTTCCACAAAAGCTTACTTTAAAGGGCTCAATGCAATTCCAACGTGTGCTTTTTACCAATGCAATTGTGCATTGTGTTCTATTGTGTGTGGCTTTTAAGGTGCTGTGGGCACGTTCAGCTTATATGAGTACAGTCAAACTTCCATAAGGCGAATGAAATGTTACTTCTTCAAAGAATTTATTTGAATTTATTTGAATTTAAAGGGAGACATCGAGTTAATGCCGAAGAATTATGTATATCAAGCTCACTTTGAACGCTTCGGTCATCCGGTTAAGAAGCTTGACTGTGTTTGAAATATGAAAATATAAACTGTTCTTGGGGTCCTTAGCAAGGTAGTGTGTGTCGTCCTTAGCAATGAAGTTTACTTCTTATTCTTTTTATTGTTATAATAAAATACAAAGTTTTATTTTATTCCTTCATTTATGGTTGGCTTCTCCTTATAAATTTGTTGATTTCTTCGTCTCGATTCTTTTGAAAAATTTTCCAATAATCCTTAAATTTTTTTTAAATTATGATAATTTAATTATCCTTTACTTTACTCTTTATTCGTTTCATATCTCAATTGATCGAAATTCATTTTAAAATAGCTCTTTTTTACATTAAAGACTCTTTGGCTTAACTCGGCCCTTCATTGGGCGCCATTCATCTCTACAAAGCTTGGCAATTGCACTCAAAAGGGTTATGAATGCTAGTTAAGTTAAGTCTAATCACCATCTGGCCTCACTTAAATTTATGAGAATTATCTCAATTTTCATGAAATTCGAATAAACCAATTTTTTTTTACTTATTTCGTCTTTATCTTTGGCATTTATTGTTCTCACCTGTAATCAATTTTTACACTTCAATGAAGTCCTTTTGAACCATCTCACATAATCATCTATGTGTATATGTATATGTGACTTAAACCATAGCCTTTATTGATAGCTGAGATTTTATCGTAACCGTAAATTTTTGGAATAACTGAAATTTAAGTAAGCTTCCTTAACCCTTCTGCTCCCAGAAATTCATTGAAAAATTTTAAATATTAAAATTTTTATTTAAAATATTTAAATATTAAAATATTATGATTTAATTTGTCCAAAAGGCCGTCTTTTATTTAAGAAACATAATCAATTAATAGTATTCTTGGTATATAATGGGTTAAATAAATATATTAGCCTCTCAAATGGTATTCTTAGAAATGATTTGTATGCTACGTGTCGATAAATAAATTCATATATTTATATAAATTTCATTGAAATGCAATTGTGCGCTCACAGAGAGAAAGTAATTTTCCTTTTATCAGAATGTTCCTTAGGCTCAATAATCTAACCGGAAGAATAAGCAAAGAATATGTAAATAAGTTTTTTTTTCCCCCCTATTCCTCTGAAGTCTTCTTTTGAACTTTAGATTAGGCTTTTGCTTAACCTCATGACACTTAATGGATATGATGATAAATTAAGCTTTGATTATTCGATTTAATTTCGAAAATCTGAATTCTAAATTGGGAAATCAAGCGTTCATATGTAAAGATAAATGGTTTTTAAGAAGATGAAGAAGAATTGTAGGTCCTTTTGAAGTATTTAAGGGGAGATTGGATGGCTCATAAATAGATCTGTCGATAGAGCTTGTCAGTCATATCAAGTGCAAAAATATTTTTGTTTAAAGATTTTTCTTGCTGGCCAATTCCATTTAGTCACACCCGCCACAATCACTGTTTTTTTTTGGTTTTAGCTCATAATATTTAAAACAATCAGGATGTGATTCTCAAGGATTCATAGTAATGAAAACTTTAAACGACATTTAAGCAATGAAATGCCTGTGACGGGTTTGACTTTTAAGGCCGTTTTGCGTGGAATTGCCCTTCTATAACTAGGAGCAAATGAAAATATATAAATTCAGCACCTAAATATATGCAATATATTTACGAAACAATCTATATGGGTATAGCTAAAAGCCTTAAAGGAGCTGATCTGTAAAGGTTTTGTAAGATCCGTAAGAGGGGAAAATGCATATAAGTTCAAATATTTTCATAAACCCAGTCACCCAAATGAGTCTGAACGGAGCACCTAAGGACTTCTTTTTCCGAAAATGCTCTTAAATCGCCCCGATAGGAGCTCTAAATGAGCATTTTTTTTGGGAGAAAAGAACACAGAGCTTTATAATGAAAAAATGTACTTTTTGGGATCTCAAAATTAGTCTTTCATGATTCCTAGAATACCTTCGAGGCCTTGGCAAAAGCACTACTTCGAAGAGCTCCGTTGGGAGTCCTTTTCCACTCCTATGCGGAGCACTCCGGAAAGGGTTGACTGCCCTGTGGTAATATGGACTGACCCAAGTGTAGCCTTCGGTCAGTCCTTCATGTTACCACTACTAGTCCCTTCCTAATTCCACTTGTAATTTATTCAACTGACCTTTTTAACATGGGCCTGTGATTGGGGAGGGACTAGTCCGCAAAACGGCAGTTTTTTTGGGTCGATTGTCGTAATTTTGTCTAGTTTTAGGATAGTCAAATGAATGAAAATAAAAAACCAATTTCTTAAATATATTCTAGTGTCATTTACAGACTACCCTTAAACCAACCCCTTTATTACCGACAGCGGGCTAGCCGAATTCCATGGAGCGATAAAATAACCAGTAGGATTTGGACCGGTCAAAGGCCAGTCCTTCTTAGGAAATTGACCGTCTCACTACTGCAGGGTGGGAACAAGAAAATTCGAAATGCCTTGATTTTTATATGCATACTTTTAGGTGCATAAAATATTTGCCGCTGCTATCTTTTTTAAAAAGAAATAAACCATTCCATTTCAATGCAAAAGGGGTAAAAGAATCTCTCGAGTTAAATTTAAAGAAATTTGATTCAGAAAAATACCTTTTAACCCCATAACCGTGGGGTTGAATACCCCCATCGCACCCCATCATCATCCATACGTACCCAAATCCAACGTTTATAAATCCATTTTAAAAGAAATTTCACTTCATGTTTACACATAATTGAAATGGATCAGGTATTAAGTGGCAGTGGGTGGAGACGAATGACCATGGCACGCCGTGATAGTAGGAAAAGTAAATAACGATTTAGCCATTCCCAAAGAGAACGGAAACGAACGAACGAGCGAACGAATGAATCCGAAAAGGATGAGATTACGTGCGAAATAAATGAAAAATCGCATTTTCATTAGCCGGAATTTTCACAGATTTCCGTTTTGGTTTTCTTTTCCGTCCCTCTCTGTACCCGCTGCCTCTGCATATTTTCTTTTATTTTTATTTCTGTAAAATTTTCTTTTATTTATTTTCGAATGGTAAACAGAAGCGCGGTAGCAGTGGCAGCAGTAGCATCACGATCTTATCCAGCTTACTGCCTTCGTCATGGCATCGTTTGGCCCAGCGCTCCCGGTATTTGCACAGCGCTTAATGTGCAAAACGTGACTGCAAGCAAGTGCAGCGCATCATCGGCCAACACACCGACACACCGGGAAGCGCTGACTGAACAAACAATAAAAATGTCATTTTTCATGCAAACAAACGGTCAAACGCTGCGTCAAATATATGTATAAATATGTATATTTGTATAAAGCGTACTAAAATACCTAGCGCGTTGCGCTTCAGAGATAAAACTGCTTATCTAATGCACTGAGAGAAATTTTATGTGCTTAAAAAACATTTATTAGATATATTTTATGTGGGTACATGAGTAAGAGATATTTTAGGGGTTCTATAACACAAATATATGGCAATAATAAAAAAAATTTTTAAATATTTTTCTCAGTGTAAAAATTTTCTTCCAATTGTTTTAATGGTTTTATTGTTTCATATGTAAAAAGCTTTTGAAAGACTAAAAATTTTAATTTTTATAATTTTTTATGATCATATGACAAAATTTTTTCAGTGTAATATTATCATTACTAATTTTTAGCGCAAAATTTAAATCCTTGCACGTAATTTGTAGATTAAAATTGTGCATTATTAATTGTTCCACGAAAATAACTATTTTATTTTTCCCATCTCTCTCTCTTTCTCTCTTTCTCTCCCGTCTCTGCGGTATATAGGCTTAGCGTTGACTACATCCTCGTTGACTGGACGTCGCGATTCGTTCGATCGTAATACATCTGCATTCAGCCCGTCCGCCATGGACTATACAAGCAGCAATGCTGCAACTGCTGTCTCGACATCGGTAGTCCAGGCAGCAGCTGCAGCAGCCGCTGCCGCAGCGGCACGTGGCAAATGGGCGAATGCTATCAATAATACAGCAGCCGCTTATGGTGGTCTTGGAGCAGTTACAGCTGCATCGGCAAGCCCGCTCGGTGCACCGTTGACACCGCCACCGCAATCGTGCCTGATGTCAAATCGTGCGCCCGGCGCCGAATCGAAATATCGCCAACAAATGACCGTCGGCTTGCCGCCGGCCGCTGCCGCAGCACAAGCTGCAGCTGCAGCCGCCGCCGCCAACAATATGTTCGGCTCGAATAGTTCGTTGTTTTCGAAGCACTTAGCCATTCCGGGTACAACAGCTGCAGCTGCTGCTGCCGCGGCTGCCGCTGCTGCATCGTCACGTCAAGCAGCTGCAGTTGGAGCTGCAGCTGCTGCTGCCGCAGCTGCGGCCGCCGCTGCCGCCGGTGGTGCACCACCGCCGGGACGTTCACGTCTGCTCGAGGATTTCCGCAATCAACGTTATCCGAATCTTCAGTTGCGCGATCTGACCAATCATATCGTCGAATTCTCACAGGATCAGCATGGCTCGCGATTCATTCAACAGAAATTGGAGCGCGCCACGGCCGCCGAAAAGCAAATGGTCTTTAGCGAAATACTCGGCTCGGCATTCAGCCTGATGACCGATGTCTTTGGCAATTATGTTATACAGAAATTCTTTGAATTCGGTACACCCGAACAGAAGAACACACTCGGCATGCAGGTTAAAGGACATGTCCTGCAATTGGCATTGCAAATGTACGGCTGCCGTGTTATACAGAAGGCTTTGGAAAGCATTTCGCCCGAACAGCAACAGGAAATCGTACGGGAATTGGACGGAAATGTACTGAAATGCGTCAAGGACCAGAATGGCAATCATGTCGTTCAGAAGTGCATCGAATGCGTCGATCCGACTGCATTGCAATTCATCATAAATGCTTTTAAAGGACAGGTCTATTCGCTCAGCACACATCCATATGGCTGCCGTGTCATTCAACGTATTCTGGAGCACTGCACTTCCGACCAGACGTTACCGATTTTGGATGAATTACACGAACATACCGAACAGTTGATACAGGACCAGTATGGCAACTATGTCATTCAACATGTTTTGGGTGAGTCACGCGCATATATACATATACATATAGGTATGAGAGATATGGATATAAGGAAGATTTTCGAGGAAGTTAAAAACTCAATGTATGCAGGGATTCTTTCATATGTGGCAACTCTGATTGTGAAGTCAATAAAAATTACCACTTCTTGAATTTTTCTCTTGATCTATTAAATTTTTTACTCCTGGTCACCTTGAGAAAAACTTAATTATTTTAAAGAGCACAAAGGGGACACTCTATAAGCTCCAGAACTTTCTGATATTTTTTCTTTAAGTAGAAATTTTTAACACCTGGCCACCTTAAATAAAAAAAAAAAACAGATCATTCATTTGAACGAGCATAAACGACACTATATAAGCTCCAGAACTTCTTGATTGTTTCTTTTTCGACTGTAAAATTTTTAACGCCTGGTCACCTTAAAAAAAAAATTCATAATTTTAAAGAGCATAAAAGGAACTACAATAAGCTCGATAACTTCCTGAAATTTTTTCTTTAATTAGAAATTTTTTTACACCTGGTCACTCTAACAAAAAAAAATTAAACCTTTCAAGAATCACAAAGTACACTAAACAAGCTCCAGAACCTCTTGATTGTTGCTTTTTCAACTATAAAATTTTTAACGCCTGGTCACCTTAAAAAAAATTCATAATTTTAAAGAGCATAAAAGGAACTCCAATAAGCTCGATAACTTCCTGAAATTTTTTCTTTAATTAGAATTTTTTTACGCCTGGTCACTCTAACAAAAAAAAATTAACCCTTTCAAAAACCACAAAGTACCTATACAATCTCTAGAACTTTGAGCTTTTCTCCTTAATTACAAAATTTTATGCACCTGGTCACCTTAAAAAAAAAACAATGCATTTTAATGATCACAAAAAGAGCGCTATATAACCTCCAGAACTTCAAGCTTTTCTCCTTAACTAGAAAATTTTTTACACCTGGTCACCTTAACAAAAAAAAGAACCAACTAAAGCATTTCAAATATCAGAAAGGACTCCTTATGAGCTCTAGAAATTTTCTTATTTTTTTCGTATAAAATGCTTTACTAAATCGTCCTCTTTTTGGACAATTTTTATAGAACACGGCAAGCCCGAAGACAAGTCAATACTCATTAGCAGTGTACGCGGCAAGGTTTTGGTATTATCGCAGCATAAATTTGCCTCGAACGTTGTCGAGAAGTGTGTAACGCATGCCACACGAGCTGAACGTACCGCTCTGATTGATGAAGTATGCACCTTCAATGACAAGTAAGTACATACATACATACATGCGTACATATACAAATATGTATATCAAATAACCCCCAGAAGTATGCTAAATAAAATTGCATTTCCTTCCCAATACAATAACAACCCCGATTCTCTCTCTCTCTCTCTCTTCAGCGCATTGCACGTCATGATGAAGGACCAATATGCCAACTATGTCGTACAGAAAATGATCGATGTCTCCGAGCCGACACAATTGAAGAAGCTGATGAACAAAATACGGCCGCATATGACAGCATTACGTAAATACACCTACGGCAAGCACATCAATGCCAAATTGGAGAAGTACTTCATGAAAACATCAAATCCCATAACGACCACAGCAGCGACTGGCGTTGCCGCAACAGCGAACAATGTTGCCAGCAGTCTTGCTGCCAGCGTTGCTGCAACGAACACAACTTCAGCCATCAACAGCGGAAATGTTGGCGGTGGTGCTGCTGCTGGTGCTGGTGGCGGATCGTCGGCCGCCGGATCATCATCATCATCATCATCGGTTGTTGTTATGAAACAAGAAAACGGTATTATGACAACAACCGGACAGTCGTCGCCCAATGCGGCGGCCATTGCTGCATCGCAGTCGAACAATGTGGTGGTGGGCAACGTTAAAGCCACCGGTGCAAGCGCAAGCGTCGGCGCAATTATGACAGCAGCTGTCAGCAGTGGCTTGGGACCAATTGGGCCGCCCACAGCTGCAACTGGCGTGTTATAAAATCGATTTTACAAGCTAAGAAAGTTCACGCGAAAGAACAAAAATTTCTTAGCCCAGACTTAGAGAATCAAAAATTTTTATAACAAAAAGAAGAAAAAAATTAGAGAAGAAAAAACACACACACAGCGACACATTTCAAGAAAAAAATTTAAATAAATAATAACGCGAAAAAACTTAGAAAGCACGAATTACAAGCAAAATGAGAGAGAGAGAGGTAGCAACAAAAAATACACCAAAAGGGGAGAAAAAAATTTCTAAAAAAAATAATAAAACCATTGTAGATCGTTGCGAATAACATACAGAAACAAGAAACAAAAAGCAAAATGATAAAAAAAAAAGAAAAACGAAAAGATCACATATGTAAAATGTATTTGTAAATCATCGATAGAGGGCGCATGCGTCGTAGCGTTTATATATTTATAGAATCAAATTTATTTTCCACAAGACTTAAAGCTGCTGGAGATTAGAGAGATCGCCACGAAAAATGATCGCGAAAGCAAAGAATTTGAGAGGGAAAGAATCACCCCTCTCAGTACTAAAAATGTTCGAAAATGATCATATCGAAGCAACTCTCTCCGATCATCGATTCGATAGTGTTTGACTGCAGCCAACAATTATCGTTCTAAATAAATAGAAGAAACAAAAAAATTGTATAAAAATGTCGAATTGTACATTTCGTTTATAGGAATTAAAATATTTTAATACATATACACACATATAAATATATATATATAAATAATATATCCTTTTAATTCTTCACTATATAAATTTCATATAAATTTAATTTTCGTTCAATTTCGAAGTCGAAGCAATTTTCATAGCGAAATTTTTTTTCAATTTTAATAAACTATCCAATCGAGCTCATTTCTCTTAGAGCGCAATTAAAATTTTAATGCATTGCTTTTTTGTTTTCGTTCTCAGAAAATGACTTATGTTAAGTTTCGAATAACCTATGTAAAATATTGTATAAATTATGTAAATTCTATTTGAAATGTATATTTTACGCAATTTTCGAAATTAACTGTTCTATTCAATTCGAATTTTTTTTGTTTTGTTTTTTTGTTTTTGTTTATAGAAAAAGTATTTCTTTTAATATCGATCAAAATTATCTGTTTTAGATGGCATCGAAAAGAGCGCAGTTCATGTTCGAAAATATAATAAAAAAAAGAAAAATCACGATGAAAATTATTTACGAAAATTTAAAATATTTGAGATTATTCGAACAATAATTATGAAGGAATTTAACTACAAGAAATTAAGTCGAAAATTCAATTTTAAATTCGAAAAATATTTGATAAAATGCTTCAGTACTCTTTCGAAGAGTTTTTTCTTATTTAGCTAGGAATTTTTGCAATTAATTTTAAAATTTTTGAATGCAATTCTTATACAAAACAAAAAAATTAGTTAAAAAATTATGAAAAAGCAATTTTTAATGAAATATTTTCAGTTATTTTATTTAAATAATAATTGAATTCGAATCAAAGATCAAAAATTTCTATGAAATAAACTCGTGCTATAAAAATTTCCTTTTGATTTCCGATATGTTGTCGTTTTTCGAACATGTCGCGACTATAATATTTAATAGTGAATTTTACAGTAATTTTTATGTGATGTTTTTTTTTTTGTTTGAAACCTTCTTGATTGAAAGGCAAATTTATGTTTAAAATTCAAATTCAAATTATTTGTGTCAATAATAATCGTTCATCGGAATTAATTTAATTCCTCATAATTCATATTCGAAATTTCGAACATCCTTTAAAATTGTTAAAATAGCCAAAATTTTTATTAGAAGAATTGAATTTTTAAATTCCTGTGCTTATTAGCGGTCACTCGAGCCTTCTAATCCTATATTCGAATTTTCGAACATCATTCAAAATCGTTAAAATAACCAATATTTTTTTAAGAAAAATTGAATGCTTTTATTCCTATGCTTATTGGAGGTCGATCGTGCCTTCTAATCCTATATTCGAATTTTCGAACATAATTTAAAATTGTTAAACTAACCAAAATTTTTTAAGGCAAATTAAATTTGTGTTCCTATGCTTATTGGAGGTCAATCGAGCCTTATAACCCTATATTCGAACTTTCGAACATCATTCAAAATCGTTAAATTAAACAATATTTTTTTAAGAAAAATTGAATGCTTTTATTCCTATGCTTATTGGAGGTCAATCGTGCCTTCTAATCCTATATTCGAATTTTCGAACATAATTTAAAATTGTTAAAATAATCAAAAATTTTTTAGAATTGAATTTTTAAATTCCTGTGCTTATTAGAGGTCAATCGTGCGTTTTAATTCTGAATTCGAATTTTCGAAAATCAAATTCAATCAATTCAAAATCTCATGAGATGTCTTATAAATCCAGCTACAATATTATACCTTCAATTGCTTCGACTTTCTATAAAAACTGTAATTTTAACTCCTCTCAATGTCATTATCCAAATCGATCGATTTTACTTAACCTCAATTAATGCGTGTATGTTTTTTTTTTTATTACTATTATTATAATCGTAATTTAATATATTTATTTACTCAATTTTCTTGTAATTATTTAACCAAATCCCATGCGAACTTGTCTTATGTATAATTTTAAGTTCATTGTTTGTATTTTTTTTTTTTTTTTGACATATAGTAGCGTTTAAGAGATATTTGGAATATTCGAAATATTTTATTTAAAAAAAGAAAACAAACGAAATTATTTGTAGCTTCTTTATTATTTCTTAAACAAAAAAAAACAAGATGATAAAGACACTTTCTCACAATTAAAACTAATTTAAGAGTTTCGTTTTTAAATCGTATGTTATATTTGAACGGCTTGCTTTGCTGGTAGTAGGTAACAACAAATTCAAATTTGTAAAACTTTGTATAACTCTGTAAAAACAAACAAAATTTAATTCGAATAAGTTAAAAGAAACAAAAAAACAAACAAAGATTTAAACCGAAAACAATTGAATGCAAAACATTTTGAAAGAGTACACACTACTTCATTTAGAACGCATTTTTTTTTGTTTGGTTTTTTTTTGAAATCTTTAAAGAGAGTTATATTATGACTCTCTTCTTCGAATTCGAACATCATTTTCGAAGATTAATAAAATTGTATTGAATAGCGCTTTTGATTCTATTAAGCAAAACGCGCCGTAGTATTTTTCTTAATGTATATGAAAGAAAAAAAGAATAATTTTTAAGCAAAGTAAATTAAAAAGAAAAATAAAATTAAAATTACCGAAAAATAAAAATTTATACCACGCAAAAAAAGAAAAATTTGTAATACTGTAATGGAAAATGTTAGAAGAAAAAGAAATTAAATATTAAAAAAATTTGTACTTGTAACTGAAGAGTTGCGCGCGCGCCCTAAGCTCAACGAGCATGCGTACACAGGAAAGAAAATTTTTTTGTAAAGCTATTAAGAATTATTACCGTAATGGAAAATAAATAAAATGATTAAAAAAAAACACAAACACAAAAACTTATATACACAGCAAAATTTTTATTATAACCGAAAGAAAAAATGAGCACAGTAATGCGGAAATTGACTTGCTGAATCTCGTTCGTACATGTCTATGGAAGAGAATTAACAGAAGAAAAATTATTAAAAAAATTATATAAATACATAAAAACATATAATGACTACATAGAACACATACTTAAGCTAGAATAAAAAAAAAGTATATAAATGTAAAAAATTTATATAAGGTGAGCAAATGCCGAAAGTTGGTGTGGAGTTCAATTAAGGGTCTGCGCAGTTGGGCGAGGGATTATTGCTTGTTCGAAAAATTTTGCACAATTGAAAAAGTAGATTTTTTAAGAACCTAAATACAACTCTGTGCTGCTTATAGAAATTAATTTTTTTTAATACTCTTCGTTCTTTTGTTTTTGTTTTCAAAATCTCTTGAGTTAAATTTGAATTTTATACCTTTTTTATTATTTTAATTTTGCACTGTGAGCATTTAAAATCAAACCCTTTTTTTGTATTTCATTAAAAATATTTGCATAAGTGAAAAGTAGTTTTATTTAATTTTTTATGAATATTATTTTTTTTTTAAATTATTTTAAAATATTAATCACTTCTTATTTTTACGCTTGTTTTGAAATATCTTAAACAAATTTTTTGCATTTTTTTAATTCAAAAATAATTTTTGTATATTTTTTTTTTTAATTTTTTTAATTTTTTAAATTATTTTTTTAATTTTAATTTTTTTTTAACTTTTATTTTTTTTTAAATATTTTGTTTTTTAAATATTTATTATATGTTGTACTTTTCTTTATTAAAGAAGTTTTTTTGTGTATTTCAAATTTTTTAAGTATTTTTAAAATAAGTAGTATTTATTTTTTGTTTTTAATTATTTTTCTTATATATAATTTTTATACTTTTTTAATGTTTAATAATTTTTTTAAATAGCGTTAAATACTTTTTTATTAAAATTTTTTCTTATTCTACTTTAGATGTCTGTAAATTTTATTTTTCCCGATGAGTTTTAATTTTAAAAATTTCTCCATTTATTTTTTTCGCTTTATTCACGTAACCCTCGATTTTAGATATCATCGTTCATATGCTTAATGAAATAAACATTATTACTATAGTCGAAAATCGCTTAGTATATGTCCATTCATTACAGTAGTACACCCAGTTGGGCTACTATGTTCACTTTTAGCTGCACAGAGAAATATCACATTGAAAAAAATTTTGAAATGTAGTCGCGCATATTAGGGTGCTTTTATCCAGAGCGGCTATTTGAAACACTTAGCCTCACATGGGAGGTTTAAATGTATAACCTAGCTTTAACTTCAAAAACGAAATAGTTAAAAAGAAGAAGTAAATGACTCGCCATTTGGCTGCTGAACCCAAAATCTCCACATCTAACTCTAGTAATTAAGTGATACGTTCCGATGGTTATAATATCGTAATGAAGTCTATTTAAACGAACACTATTTCAACTCCTCACAACCATTTACATATATATATATATATTTATATATAAATATATAAGTAAATACCCCTTAAGAACTAACTCACTATGACAAAAATGAAAGTCAAAGAGTTTCCCAAGCATGTTTCACCAATAGAAATAAATGAAAGAAAAAACCTTTTTAGACGAGTACACATCAGCAAAAAAATAAAAAAATAATAATCTGAATAGTACTCTTGTGTAAACATTAAATATATAAATGAAATTATAAATATGTATGAGTATTGTATTCGATGTCGTGCACTAAATTATAGTATAGCTGCGATTTGTAGTATAGCAAAAACAAAAAATTAAATTAAAACTCTTTTGCATGAGAAGAATATAAAATTTATTACAAGAAAAAAATAAATAAATTAAGAAAAATCGATAAGCGCGATATGAAAAAAGCGTATATAGAAAAATAAAATATTCAAATATAGCCGTTACGACTTAAAAATAATAAATAAAAATAAATAGAAATTAAATGGAAAAATCAAAGAACACTGTATACACAACACCAATATTAACTTGAGAGGACACATTTGCAAATTTTATATACTTCTTCCTTTAATTTGAATGAGACGAAAAAGCAAACTCTCTCTAGAAGATTCTGAATTATGTATTTTTGTATTAAAAAAAAATGTTGCTATTATATTATATTCATTAATTCGACATATGTGTTTTATAAAATATGTATATGAAAGTAAGATAAATTCTTGCGTATATTTATAATTATAATTACAATTGTGTAAAGTTATTCGCTTAATTTTAAGATCGTAATCATTTCTTTTTTTCGTTTGAATCGGCAGTTCAATATTTTATTTATTTTTTTTTTTTGACAATTTTCATTTATTGAACTTAAATGGAGAAAACAAAAAAGTTATCTAAATGTTTTCGAAATTGTTTCCACACTTCTCAATCCTTCGTTAGCCTCGTTGGTAATAACCCATTACATTTTTGTCGTAAAATAAATTATTTAAAGCTTAACTGATTTAGTTTTCATCTCAAACTAGTTTTTCCCCGAGAGCAATAGTTTCGAAAAATGCTGCTTCAGATGCAGGAATCTCTCTTTTGAGTTTCTCGACTCAAGGTTCTTCCCTACCTGGCGCTTTTTTGCTTTCAATATAAAGTTTTTTTCTTCTTCTTCAGGGAAGTAAAAACGCTTTCGCTTGCCAAGTGGTGGGCAGCACCTCCATCAGTAAGAGCAAGAAACAAGAATTGTAATGGATCAATATCTGAAGGGAAATTAGCACCTATAAGTCCCGTTTGAACCGTAAAGAATTTCAACTGATTTGATCATGTTCGTGTTGTATTCTGAGAAAACACCTCTGAGACTCATAGTCTTCAACCCAGTTTAAACTTTTTACACTTTTAAGCTCTTAAATGATAGGCTTAATGAACCACTTAAGCCAGGCTTATGACAACTCGTCCCCTTAGAAAACGACTGTCGTATGTCGCATGTATTTCTTATGGGACATACGACAGTCGTTTTCTGAGGGGACGAACTGTCAGGCATCCATAAAAGATTATATGAAAATTTTCGAAAAATTCGAATATAGCCAACTTATTTGATTGAGTCAAACTTCCATGTGAAGTCTAAAATACTAAAAGAAAAAAATTTTAGACTACGATCCTAATAGTAACACTTTGAATAAGAACTGTTTGTAATGTAAGCTAACGAGATTAAAGCACAGTTTTGGATTTTCTTTCCTATACATTATTTTTAAAACTTTAACAGCTTCACGGCCTGAAAGATCTTTCCTATACCCATGGCTGAGACTTCATATGAACTTTAGCATTTCCAAGAGCCTTGAATTACTAATAGCTTTGGGACTCATTATCCTTGCCCCTCTAGACAGGCGAGTCCCCAGATTAGAATGCTTAAAAATGTTTCAAGAAAGTTCTATGAATGGCAACAAACTGTAAGACCGACAGAACGCAGTGTAAACGTTGGCTAAAAATTGACTTCGAAAATATTCGAAATTCCCATACACAATTTGAGGCATTCAAACTTCATTTGTAAAAACAATCATTCAACCCTTCACAGAATGTTTGTAAAAAATTGTAAATTATCCAACAAAATATTATTCTGTTCGACTGATAATTTTTAGTTTAATTTTAATATTAATATTTTACTTTATTTTTTTTTTTATTTTTACTTTGGGATCGAAAATGTGTGGATAACTTTCATTTAATTCAATTGATTTTTTTTGTTTGTTTTTAAGTTGATTTTTTTATACTTATCATTAGAATGCCGATTCAAAAAATAATAAAAAAAAATATATATAAATTACCATTGGTCTATAACATTTTCATTATATAAATATATTCACTTATTAAATGATTACAAATATATTGTATTTAGAATTTTGGTTTTTAAAAATGCATGATTTTTTTTTTAAAAAAAGTCTTACCTCTTAGAATTTTCGTTTAATTAATAAAAAAAAAACATTTTTAAATTTATTCATCAAATGCGCTTATTATTTTGCACTGATAATTTTAATTTATTTATGAATTCTCGCTATAAAAAAAATATATATAAATATATATAAATGAAATTAATAGATTAGAAAGCAAGCTCATAGTAATGCTCTGAAGAAAAAGTCTGAAAGGAAAGAGGAGCGTTAAAAAGTTGAAGCCAGTTTAAAACGGAAACCCAGTGGACGATATTTAAGAAGAATTTTCATACAATAGTTCAAGGACGAGTCATATTGTTTGCTACATTCGACATTCGATTCCGATTCAGCATGACTATATACCGACTAAATAGACTCCGAAGAATTGTTTCTGTATTGGTGCTGTTCGAATTCGATATCGAAAGTTCTTCGTAAAAAAAAAGATTTTGTGGCGATAAGTTTAGAGCTCTATTCGGAAAAATTTTCAATAAAGAACTCATTAACGATATCTTCTTCGAAATAAGCGGTGAACTGGGTCGTCCTAAAGCAAGAGAATTTTTTCCTAGGATGAATAATATTTTTCAAAATTTTAGATCATTGATTTTCCTTAAAAGGAGTAGCTTGACTCAAGGTGCTTCCCCACTGGGAAAGTAAAGCGCTTTTAAGAAGTATTTTTTGCTTTCGCTTGTCAAGTGTGGTTCATCAAAAAGCATTTTCATCAGGCCAAATTGTTCTTGATGGAAAGTTGTCTTCTTCCTCTTCAGGAAGTAAAAGCGCTTTCGCTTGCCAAGTGTGGAAGCACCACCATCAGTTAGAACAAGAAACAAGAATTGTAATGGGTCAATATCTGAAGGGAAATTAGCTTAAATGGGCTTAAATGATAGGCTTTCGCTTGCCAAGTGTGGAAGCAGCTTTGCAAATAAGCACTCATATTTTGAATGGAATACTGGACTGGAATACACTTGAAAACAAAGTCAAAGCATGCCTCTTTCCATTTGAGTTACCATAGCATTCTGCGTAAACAATATCAATGCACTCTAACAAAAATGAAATAAACATTGAAAACTTTTAAAGATCAATATCTCTTTCCATTTGCACTTTACCATAACGCGTAAAACACATCATCAA